>JASKGO010003740.1:0-74716 GCA_030556065.1 Holobus sp. GC000080 | reverse complement strand
TTAGGTGACATAATTTTATTGTTTTTTCTTTAATTTCTAAATGCATCTTCTAATCAATTATTTTTTTAAATAAGATTTTAACTTCAAAATTCAAAATTTGCGCTCCCTATTTGAAAATTGAAAAGTTTAACCATTTAAATTTAAAGTCATCCAGTTATAAATTTAGAGGTGGTTCAATTTTTTTTTTAATTTGCAAATTTATTTAATTTACCAATTACTTTTCTTAATTAAATAAAAAATGAAAGCCGAATTGGCACCAGAAGTAAAAACAGCTGTACAGACGAATATAAAAAAGAAGCAATCTGTGTATCACAATAAGTAATTGGTTTCTGAAATCCTGCGAAAAGCTAAAGGGATCGAATCTTTCAACCTTGAACGCGTTCGCTTTGGCGAAACACAAAGAGTCCTTTGATAGGTCTGAAGAAGGATCTTTATTTATAGTAAAGCACTCGCACCGTTGGATTGCCCAATGCCTGCCGCGGCTATATTTCTTCATATAGTAGCACTAGCATGGCATGGCATGGCATCAGTACGTGTGCTCTCTTTCAGAGCTTCTTAAAAGGGCGCCGTGCACTTGGAAATCGGGGACATTCGGTTTCTGAATAGAGAGCGCCAGTAGAGGTGCGGTGCTCCAGATAGATCTCGTAAGTCCTTAATCCTCACGAATAGGTCACCGAAAAGACGGAAGTAGATTTTTCTTCTCAAGCTCGTTCGGCTGATGCAACGAATGCGTTGCTTTGCCGGTATCGCCCGCGGAATTTCCCTATTGCTCATTTTCCTAATTGTTTTCTCAGTTTTAAAAGTCCTTTGTTTTCCGCAAAAGAACGAAATTCTTTTTCCGTGACTTCAAAACGACAATTAGCATTTTAATGGCTGACAATTATTAAGGTAACCATTTTAATGTCCCGCTTTGTTATATATTATGCGTGTATTTTAACGCGTAAGGGTAATAATTAGAGTCTTAATTGGTTTCCCTCTTCGAAGACATAAATTTGTATAATCGCGTCTCGTGCTTTTTACGGTCGTGCGTTTAATTTAATGCTCTTGCCTGAGTTCTCATAGTGCGTGCGAGTTTAATCAAGGTGGTAAAGTCTCTGGCACCAGTTGGATCAATTTATTCCGCTGAGGGATTTTCGAAAGTTAAATCGATCTTGATTTTTGCCCGGGCTTTCGCGTCTCGAAGGTATTAAATCCTGCCCTTCGAAGTTTTGCTACTTAGTCTATAGAAGCAAGTATATCGAACGAAAGTTTATAATTCGTTGCAAAATTTCTGTTTTTTTTTAAGGAAAAAAAAGGACACAAATTATTATTATGTGGGATTATTTATTTCGATGCCCTTTTAGCGGGCACTTAAAAAGCACTTGGAGTAAATGAGAAACTAATTAGATGGCCTTAAGAGAATTAATCAGAATTAGGCGAGTGAATATTTAGGACACTTGCGGTAGTACTTAAAGTATGCTCACACGATGACAAAATGTTTAAAAGTTATAAATATTCATATTGTGGCCGTGAATAATTCACTTGCGGCCGACAGGGGTTGCGTTACTCTCCCGGTGTCAGAACGTTCTTTCAACACGTTTCCGGTGCGCTGCTGTTGTCTGTTACCGTTTGGCTATTCAGTTATTCACATTGCTCACGTGTGTGGACCTGTGAACTCGTTGCTCATGTACCTGAACCTGCCAGAAATGCTTTTGAAGGATATCGTTATCCTGATTGTTAAGTAGTAGTAGTACTAGGGCTAATAATGCCCCAACAAGGACGAAAAAAAATTTGCAATTACCCAATTTTTACAGCTGCGCTGTAAAATTAAAAAGAAATAATTTGCGGAAAGTGCACATTTGCATATTAATTAAGTTGCTTTTTCATTTGGGTTGAAAAAAAAAATTCGGCGGTGAAGGAGATAAGCGAAAGAATTAAAACAGTAAATATCAGCGGGCAGAGAGAACTCTTTAACGCTTCTATTTTATTTTTGCTTTTCAGTTTCGTCCGAAAACAAAGTTTTAATGAGTGCAAGAATAAATTTGCATTTTAATCCTGGCCGTATTTCGGGATTTATATATTTGTCTCACACAGTAAATATCTTCTCGTGATGTATGTCGACTTCAAAACATTAGAGTGCACGTTTTCCATTTCCTTGTTATTAACGGTGCGGATCCTTAACGAAAAAAGTGCACTTTTATGTTTTCACGCGGAAAAACGAATAAAATTTCAAGCGGCAACGTTTTTGTTCTACGTTCAGTTCGCCTAATATAAAACAAAACTACCCGTTCTTGCTTTTTACCGCTCGCAAGTTTTTTGTTTATAATTTTATTTGCAAATTTTTAGAAGTCGCTCAATCTATTTGCATGCGAAATAAGCGTCGAGTTTTGAAAGAAGTTTTCGCTCTACCGAAGACATATTCTACCGCCAAAACTTTGCTTTCGTGCACTTCTTTTGTCGTGCTACTGATTTGTCTTTTTCTCGGAGTGTCGGTACATTGCGTTGCAACTCGTTCAAACTGCGAATAGTTTTAGTAACTTCTTGGATATATCAGTTAGCTGCTTTAGGTAAACAATTGCTTTATTAAGTTTACAAATTAATTATTACATTAAGCTTAATATTCTCAGTGGTTTCATAAAACTTTATTGGCAATTTTTTTTATTGTTAAAATATATTTTATGTATTTGTATTAATTGTTTATATATGATGAATGAAACTAAGAACTTTAAATTTCTTAGTTTCATTCATAAAATAGAAATGTTTGATATTTTTATAATGATGCTCAAGCTTTGGCAAATCTACATAAAAGTAGCGAAAATTAATGTTCCAACATCCGGACGTTGACGGATTAATGACAGACTGCTTTCGGTTGGCCCAACTCTCCATTTGTCAATTGTACTGCGAGTCGAGGAAATTTGTTAGTGTCTGCGAATGTAGCGGGAACTCATAAGGAAGAAGAAAGCCTACATGGTTTTCCTTGCTTTCGTTTATCCCCTTGTTAATGCTCGGCATAATTTTCTAATGTCTTTACATCTGATGCTCTGCCTCTAAACGGTCGAAGATGTTTTCGTTCTCCTTATTGCGACCAATGAATAATGATCCAAATCCGTTCGCCTCCGAAGGGAGGAAATTGTATTTGTTTGCAGCAGACGAATTCTGTATTGAAGCGGCATAAAGAAATTTTATTAACGTTATTTATTGCTTTTGCAAAATAACGGCGTATATTTTATTGTGCGAGATTTACGGTTATTATTGCGCTTTTTATTTATAAATCGTCAGATTGAAACCGAATCGACACTTAGAATTTTTAAGTTTAATGTTTAATTTTTAAGGCACTCTAAGAAGTATCTAATAAATTGCGACGCCAAAAATGTAACGGTTAACTGTGAATATTTTGTTTTTAAGTAAAAATGATTGTTATGGGGAAAACAGAAATGAAAACAGGGAGACCCCAATCAAGAATAGTTTTAATGTGTGCGTTTAGTAGATGGTTAAACCCTATAATTTAGTTGGCAATTTAGAAACTCTAATTAAGGATAATTTACAGACAAAGTCTCTTACGCGTGTATAGGGTGAATCGATCGCGCAGAGGCACTCTTCGAAAATTACACAGTGCAAATCGGTGATTTTCTCTAATCCGGCTTGCTTGGTGCAGCACAAATTTCTTGTAAGCGCTTGCACACACCCAGAACTTTACGTATTACGTGTTAAGACTATTGACTGTTGTCGAAGATTGGATTTTGTTTTAAAGTTTCGCGTCGTAAAGTGAACAGCGAAAAGACAGGACAGGAAGCGCTTTTTATTGCTTCTTCACTGTGCACTTCATACGCAAGCAAGCACGTAGAAAATGAAAAACGAAACGCAAAAACGGCGACATCCTATCGAAATAAATATTCGAGTAAAAAGGGAAAATAAATTCGCACGAAAAAGAGTTCAAGGATATCGCAGAGTTTTACTTTATAATAATATGTGAATAGAAGCGAGACGTCACTGCAGATAAAAAAATCATTCTCCTATAGATTTTCTACTTTTTTTTCATTGCTCGCTTTTTGTGAGAATAAACAAATACCGAGTGCATTTTCAAAGGACAAAGACAAAGGGTGCGAATTTTTCACGCGTCTGCCTTTTCTTCTTTAATGCACAAAGCGCACGTACGGTCAACGAGCATCGTGTTTCTTCTTCTTCTCCTTCTACCAGATGGACACGGCGTGCAGATATTTTTGTTCAGAAGCACCGGAAACGGAAATCGTCCTTCGAAAGGCGGGCGAAAGGATGTAATGAGTCCTCGATGATTTTCCACTTTGTAATTTTGCAGAAGGGCGTAAAAGGCGCCAGCTCAGCTCCTTTTTCTCCTATTATTTTCTTATCCTCTGACAGCTCTCTTTTTAAATGAACGATTTTGCTGCTTTTCTTTTTCTATTCTTTGCTAACTTAAATGGAAAAAATAATATTTCTTAGGAAAGAATAATAATTCTCATATCGCAAAGTTCTTAATTTAGTTTTTAAATAATGGCTTTAAAAATCCTAGAAAATGTTGTTTACCAAGGGTATGAAGTGAATGCTGAATGTGGAATTTTAGCCAATTACTTGCTGTTTAATAAAAACAAGTTTAAAACGAAAATAAAATATCCAACAATGATAATATTTACACTTATGAGTGTTAAAAAAAAAACAATTAATAAATTATAAATAATTTTTAATAATTATTATTAAAAAAAAAATCTAAATATAAACTAATTTACTAATAAACTTTGAATATTCTATATTAACATGTTGGTAAACAGCATTTATGTGTAGTACGTATATAAAACTAGTTCGCTTCATCCAAGAATAACTTGTCCACCGTCTAATAATAAAGAAAATTCACTTTGGAGTGTAATGGTGTGTGCGTGTGTGGCTCTCGTCTGTGTGCGCAGCGTAAATTTCATGTTCCATGGCACCTTGTCAACTTTTTCTATTTAGAACCCGCCGCCACTCTCCGCACACTTATATTTTCTTACTCATATCTCATACTTTTACAGACTGGATGATGATTTTTCGCGCAGTTTCGCTCCCGTGCGAATGCCAGTGCCTTTTATTCGCGTCCCCCTTTGTTTCAAACAGAAACCTGAAATCCTCTCTGGACTAATTCGCGCTATTGTTTTCCACACTCAGATCGTCAATCTGTGTATAGAGAGAGTGCGAAAGCTCCCTTTTAATATGATTTGTCGGTGGCGCATGCAATCGGAAGTGTCATCATCAGCGTCTTCGTCTGTATAAAGCAACAGCAGCAGCCGCAGCAGCCATCCAAATCGATTTCGCCGTCCATCTGTCCTCTGTGTGGCGGTGTATTTGTGTGTTATGTGCAATATCCTTCGTATGCATCCGGCTCATCCTTCTTAGTGTAGAGTGTCGCTTGGCAACAGGCGCGTGATTTGAATTCCGAAACGATCAAATCTATGGACGATTATGATAATGTTGTGTATCGGTGTCTCTTTCCTCTAGTAGTACCGACTGCGCTCCTACATTGTATCGATTTTCCATTTAGCGGCACATCTATCCGATACATAAATATATACTTATAGCGGATATATTGCCAATATAAGACAAGTTGTACGCGATCGTTTTAAAAATGTTGAAGAAAAAGTTCGCCAATGAAACTGCAGCTTTCGAACAAAGGGTGCTAAGACGTCGCAGAGGATGGACCGTTGTCGTTGGTCCAGAAATTCGGTATTTACTACTTTTGTGCTTTTATTTTGCCTATTTCATCCTTGTCAAGCTGCAGTTCCTTTATCCTCAAGCTGGTTTTGGTTCTTTTTTCCTTTTTTTATGCGAAGTTTTTAAGTTTTTATTGTCAATTTGGTTTAATTTTTTTTTTTGGGTTTTTTGGTTTTGATTAATAATCAAAAAAAATATTTTCTAATTAATTTAATAGAGAATAATATGTAAATATTAAAAATTTTCTAAAATTTTCATTAAATTTACAGATATATTTTAAAAATTGCTAATTTACGCCTTTAGTTTAAGGTCAAAATCAATAATATTCTCGCCAACTAATATTATCTTTCTTTAACACTTAACTTTTAGTAAATGAACCTTTATCTTTTGTATATTTAGGGATTAGGAAAAGCCAAAAAATATAATCTTTAAAAGTGTTTTTGGGAATGGTTAAACATAGTGAAATATTATAAGTAGCAATCAATGTACTAAAAAAATATATTATTTTTTCCAAAATCTCAAAAAAAAATCAAATAAAGCAACAAAATTAAAAAAACAATCAATTTGGTTAAATAAAAATATTCTAGAAACGATTTTCGGAATAGTTTTCGCATTCGTCAGTGTAAATTTAGACGCGGGCACTTATTTATTAGTTTGTATCTTCTAATATTTGGCATAGTTTAGCTTGTTTGCGTTGGCCGCGACATATTTTCGAATCCCTCATCAGAAAATACCCGGTTGACTCATTAAATCGCATCATGCGGTTCGCCTTTCAAGGAATTTCCTTCCTTCTTCCATCGTATACTCGTACATATCAGTATATTTCTATGTAAATTCATTTAGATACAATAATAGGGTATTATTTTAGACACATGTACTATATCGATATAAGGTATAACTAACTGTTTAGCACGGGGAATAGCTGCTATAGGTAGTAAGTAATTGAAAGTTAATGTATGCGTGTTTGCCCGGAGCAAGCAACGTGCGTGCATGCTTTTACCGCCTACATGTTATTCCAAGAGATTCAAATAAGCGAATGAATTCCTGAAGCTTCCCAACCCCGCCTGTGTATATCTCACCCTATACGTAGCGTTTACCATTTGCCGATCTATATAACAAGGCGATAAAAGTGATCATCTAAAAACGCCCTCAGGCATTTCTATCAACAGGCTGCGACTTGCGTCAATAGCGCGAAACCGCCGGGACTGCATATGACACTCAATTTTATTCTTTTATTTTTTTTCCACGATATATAGCAGAGTAAAATGTTTTCCTTTATAAATATGTATCGATGTTGACGTTTTGTATTTTAGTTTTGCATTTATGGTTTGTTATAATGATTTATTCAGAAATTAAATTTAAAATTGTTTCGTTTTTTTTTTTTGAAAAATTTAATTACTGTGGCGAATATTAAATTTGGAAAGTTTTATAGAAAATACTTTCATTTTTGTGCGCTTGAAAAAAAAACTTAAAATGAAATGACATTCTTGTTTGTTTCAGGTGAGTCCATTTCCATGATTACCACTAGTTTTACGCAGAGGGTAAGCAATATTCTTATTCTTCGCGAACTTTCTCTAAAAGAAGTAGCAGGTACTATAGTGCTGCTTGAAAGTAAAAGGTATAAGAAAAACATAGGGCTCGAGCCCGGCTCTTACATCTTGATTGCGATTGCAAACTTTAAATCGTTCCGCTCTATTGTACTTCCGACGAGATAAACGTTAATATAACGTATAGGGAGTAAAGGGAGTAAAGGAAACTGCGCCGCGTTTAATTCCGGAAAGCTCTCCCGGATTGAGACATATGTTGGTGTACCACCGGATGTGGGCCAATCCATTAAGTAAGCCCTTAATGAAAGATCGAAAAAGTTACTATGTGTATGTATGTAGATGCAGCTGTTGTATAACAACGCGAAAGCTCAACCTTCGGCTTTTGTTGCCCGCCCGCATAACTAATGGTCGAATAATTTGATTGATCGCTTTCGACCATATAACCATATAGGTACTATACCTACGCACACGATTATGTTAATATTAATGAACGGGCTAAGGTTCCGCTATAGAGTTACGCGCTTCAGGATTTTGTATCGAAAAGCTAATGTTGGAAACAAAGGTAACACGAAAAAGCCATTGCCGTAGAATAATTGCGTTTTGATTCTGTGTTTTTTTTTTTTGCTGCTGCTTTTTACTGTTGCTGTTGCATTGCACTAACTTTGCTCGCAGCTTCACGTAATATTTAATTACAACGCTGTGCCCTGGACCGGAAAAGTTACGCCGAGGGCGGAAAGTTCATTAAATCGCACGCTAAATGGATTATAAGTATAATCCTGTTATTTATAGGGTGTAGGTACCGTTTGATCCTTTTGACAAAAAATAAACTAATTGTTTGTTCGAATTTTTTTCACATTCGGATGCCGTGCGACCTCTACTCAATTCTGCTCGAAGTTGTGAACTGCAATGTAGTGTAGGCAAATAACAGCAGATGGCTCTAGTGTAGTTATCCTGCGAATATCCTTTCGGTTTTCCAATACTTTAATACTTTTATTCATACATATATATTAGATTAATATATTTTATTTTTAAAACATTGCATATTTTTTTAACCAGTTAAAAAGGGATTTTTATGTAAATATATTAAAGGACTTACAATACTTTTATTTATTTATTTACTTCCGGTCTTATGTTCATTCACAACAAAATGCGTTTGGCATTTGAGTGTCAGCGCCCAGGTCCTTAACTCGAGGGTTGAGTTCCTAATAAAGGAGGAGGTTTATAGGTGTCAGTTTACTTTGTGTGAGTACACATCCACCGATATTTATAATAGAAAGAGGATAGATATCCTTAAGAGGATCATTCCTGCTTCCGTTGCTTTCCTTTATTATTTGAAGAAATATTTCAACTTCTTCTATGTATGTGTTTACTTGTATGCCGGATGGACGTAAAAGGAAAATAAAAGTCCTTGCTGACCAGATGTGTCCTGTAAACACCTCCGTAATCTAATAGATAAAGGAAGGATGATACATTTCTGTAGGAAGATATCCAGTTTTCCTTTTATCATAAATATAAATTTTAAATTGCGCATTTTTTTTTTTCGATTTTTAACGAAACTTTTTTTGCAGTTTTTAAGAAACTTTTCTTTCTTTTGGAAAAGCTTATTTTTATTTTTGATAAAATCTTGCGTAAACGAATTTATTTAATTTTAATATTAAAGATAGTATACAAAAAAATATTTGAATGAAAGAAGGTATTTAAATAAAATTCTTAACAGCAAAAAAAAAATTTTGAGCAGAAGAGAACAAATTTTCTTCGCTTGCAAAAATGTTTCTAAATATAATCGGATTGGGAAGACAATTTTTCTCATGGTAAATACAAATAGGAAGCTAAATACCTAAAATTTTACGAGGAGAGGAAGGAAAACGTGCCGGAGACAGACAATCGACGGCAGCCAGCAACAGGAAAAACATATTTTCCGAGTATATAGTTGAGACCCGGTCGTCCTTGCGCGTGTTCCACGCTCGGGAAATTTCGCCGTGCGGCGTAGTCCAAGGCAGGATTGAAAGTTTCCCAGTGCAGTTACGGTACGCGCCAGATATAGAGCCTTTGAAAGGACACCAATACAGGAAAATAAATCGGGTTTCACTAACGTGCACAGTAAAGCGTGTGCTCTCCTTTTGTATAATAAAAAACAACACATATTAGCCATACGCACCACCCACTATTATTTTATCAATCCGTACACTTCGATTACCGATCCATACGCAAATCGGTAGTTCTAAACTGTATGTACATTGTACATAGTCGAATCTTTTTTTTTAAGAATTAAAAAAAAACGTTAGTGTAAGTGTGTAGAGTGTCCTGATTTCATCTTGCGTTTGTGGGGTGTTTTGGTGCGCGTTAATTGATCGGCCAGTTCGAAAATTGGTCGCGCTTATGTGCGTCCTGTAATTTTTCGTGCTTCGCTATCGCTTCCAGGGAATTACAGCAGGTGAAAATTTTAATTGATTTCCGAAATAAATATGCATAGAATTTATACACCCGTACAGTATGGAACGCGTGTGTGAAGAGGTGTGTACACAACAACCGTCTGCGGATTTTACCACGTTAATCTATAGAGTTGCAATTTACTGTCGGTGGAAATTGCTGTTTCTTATCGATTGTTTTTTTTATGATTATTTCACTGTTTACGGTTACTGCTTATCAGACTGACAATTACATTTTCTCAAACTGAAATAAAAAGAATAATGTATTTACTTGTAGTCGTTATTAAATTGCCCTGTATTTAAAATTAATTGATTTGCACGAATTTGTTGCACGGAAAAAGTCCGCTTGACATTCGTAAAAGTTTGAAACATCGAAATTACTTTCCTGCAAAACATGAATTACGTGTGCAAATATTGAAAACTATTAATTAATTTGCATTTGATTGCATTTCTATTTATATACAGTGTCCTGGGAAAATTTTAGAACGCTCCTGATTTTTTGTTTTAGATCTTTTTCCTCGTTTTTATCCTTTTTTTAAATTCACTTATTAAATTTTGTTAGTTATTAATTTTGGTGCTAACTAATTTACTTTGAAATAAAGCAAAATCCACTGATATCTTCCTAACTCAAAACTCGAGATATGATTTTTCTATTCCGCAATGACTGAAAATTTAGCTTACTTCCAACATTTAATAAATTTGACTTGGTTTTAAAGGTCTAATTAGAAATTAAAATTGTAATCAGAATATTTTGGGAAAGTATAACGGCATGAAAGATCACCAAAAGAAAAAAAAATGTTTTGCGAATTTAAAATTCCATTAATTAAATAAAATTTGCTGAAATCCCGAAATTCCGAAAAAAGACATTTCAAATAAATAGAAAAAGGCAAGTAACGAGTTTTGTTCAAGTTATTTTAATTAGGGCAACAGATAATTAGCGTGGGTTGCGAAAACTTGCACAATCCTGCATAATCATTTAGAGAAAGGTAATTGCAAATTCATTTTAAATTATTCTCGTCTTCCGTATTTGCGCACACCAATTATGATCGTTTCTATTAAATATTCGATTACGTAATTGAAAACAAACGCTATTAATGTTTTAGGTAACGACAGTTATAGATTCATTGATCGGCTAATTAATTACTTATCTTTCGCAATCGAATATGACAATCTTTCTGTTTACATTGAAAAGAGGATAATATGCGTTTCCTCTATTGGTATAATATTTCTTTAATAGATTAATTTTCCCTGCATTGAATGTGAAAATAATTAACTTAAAAGCAAGGTTTAGTGGAATTGGTTCAAAAAGTACTACGCAATTTATTAAATATTTACAAGGCAAAAAATTCACTTTGTTTGAATATAAAATGTGTTTTGTTTTGTTTTTGTTTTTTTTTTTAATATGCTTTATCTGTTTTTATTTTATATCGTGATGAGTATTTTTATGAAATATTTCAAAATTAATTTACAAATTATGTTTAAAATATAGAGATATTTAATGTTTAGTAAAAAGCTCTAGGCGTTGAGTAAATTCTGCTTGGTTTATTTTTACTTTGGAGCTTTGTAACTTTAAACATTAATATTTAAAACAGTAGAAAAAGTTGTTCAGTTTACATACTTCATATAAATTTCAATAAGGAAACTTTCTTCACTTATATAGTTTCCACTAAAACTATCGCATCGACCGAAAATTTCCTTTGTAATGAAACCGAAAAAATCAACTAATCCAACGCAATTTATAAATACTGTAGCACATTTCTGACACTTATAAAAGCATCAATCTTTTTTGCACAATCCATCTTGCTTTGTACATTTACGATTCATGTCACAAATCTGCAGGAAATTATATTTCCCCCAAAAAAAAAATTACTTTTTTACGAGGAAAACTTTAATAAGTGGGCCGTAAAAGAGCGCCATCCGCAAAGCGCAAATAGGTGGTATACTTTATTAAAATAATAATTTTATTGTAGGTGTAAATGCATTGATATCGCTGGACAATAATAGTACATTTTATCGCTTTTAATCCACATTATTTATGCGGACATTCGAGCCATTATAGAAATGCATTATAAATTCTGCCCCTTCAGTTTGCAATCTGATTAATTTTATTTAAACCTCGCTATTTTTAGCAATTGCCAAGTATTATTTATCGGCATCGAACGGTACCTATAAGCAACTATGTTATAATTAGCCCTACTTGAAGCCTGTTAATGATAACGAACGGGGGCGCAAACATCGTCCAGTGGATTATTTATGACAATTTCGGGGTGGAGCACAAGTCCGATGCAAAAGCGCGTAACTCTGTGTAATCACGACCGCGCAAATTCGTGCGTCAGGAGGATATTAGCTTTTCCCCAACCTTCCAACAGCCCTTTATGTCCATTGCGATATTCGTTTGACATAATTGTATCCATTTTAATTACTGGCTCATGATATTTAATGAATGGCTATATGGTTCAGGCACTAAAAGTAATTGGAATAGTTATTTGTTTTTATATTGTTTGTGTGTCAATGACTTTTGTTTTCATTTTTTTAATTTTTTGTTTGTTTATTCTTCTAATTATTATTTTTTTCTAATTAAATATTAAGATTGCGTTTAGTTTAATTTTTTTAATGATTAAGCAAATATTTCGTACGTATTTATATCAATGCGCTTTCAACAAAAAAGTTTACTTTATGAAACGTTTGCTATGAAGGAACGAATTAAAAATTTAATAATTTTTGACGTCGTTTATAAATGAGTTTCCTATTGACTTTTTAGAGCACTTTGTATGTGATTAGGTAACACAACCTGCCAGGTTTTTTGTAAAAACCGCTTTTAAATATTTCACACTGTAAAGATAACAAATTCTATTGCCCATAGTTAATTTTTGACAAGTACAAAGTGCCGCTGGTAAAAATAGGACACACGTTTCTAAAAAAAAAAAATGGAAGCTTTAAACTAGCATTAATAAAAGTCCAACTTTTTTCATTTAAATTGTTACTGAACGAAGGCTGTACAATATTTTGCACTTTTTAGTAGCAATTTCAAATTTTCTATTGTGTTCGGCGTTATTGTTCGCTTTTTACAAAAAATAAAAAATTCTGCTGCATTCATCTGCAAAAAAAAGCAACAAAAATATATTATATAAAACGAGAAGCAGCAACTCAACTGTGTAAATGATTTAAATAATAATTTAATACTTTGAGCTACATCGTTAATTATTTTCTTTTGCGTAAACAATAATCAGCCATTTGCAATTAGGGCAATTTTCATTCAAAGTACAACGGCAAACAAATTATATCGGTCGGATTTTAATTACCTGAATAACAAGCCTTTTAACATATTCATGAAACAACAAGCAACCTCACCCCAAGAAAATGAAGAAGTTATTATTTACAAGACGTCTATTAAAGCCGTACGCTTTTCTGCATTAATATTTCGTAAATATTTTAGTACTTATTTTTCTGGAAAAAGATTTATATTGACTATTATAACAGTAATAATATTGTACTATGAACGTTTTAACATAGTAATTATTTTTTAATTAAAAATTAAATTGCAATAGTCATACAATAGTTATTTTTAATTCAAAAATATTGAATTAAAATAAACGAACAAATGTTTTATGAAACAATGAGGGACTAAAAATAAGGGCGAATTAAATTGTTGAATATTTCAACGGGAAAAAAATATTAGACTTTCTAAAACAGGCAGCTCAAAAAAGGAGAAAAAAAAAAGAAACAAAAATAATTGCCCGAAGCGAAATGTATGGTTTCCTTTATTCTCTTTTCTTACTCTCTTTTATTTTGCTTTTTGCGTAGTAAAAGCTTATTGTTACTTTTAAAAGAAAAATAAAACCCAAATGAATTTTCTCATAAAAATTGAAATGATATTTTTTGTATTATTTTGCTCAATAAAGTGATGTTGCAGATAAAAAATAAATAAAAAATAAAAGGAAAAACACACCCGGACATTAATTAAAGTAAACTTTTTTCCTACAATTCGTACCTACCACTTACTGCTGATGTTTGTAAACCGTCCGACTTAATTAAATTTTTCCGTTTCCTCGGTATCGGAAGACCGACAGCATCAATTTGGCGTAATTGCCCGATGCAGTTAAAAGTAATAAACAGTTGGAAATCGACACGTAAAGTTATTTTTAATTAAAGCCTTTATTGAGGGAGAAGAAATAATAGAAAGTTCGGTAGAAAAAAGGGAGAGTGGGCGGAAGCCCGATGCCCTCATGCGGCAAACTTTTCGGTCCCCTTGAGATCTCTTCCAATGTTGGTTTTACATTAAGTTTTGCGGCTTTCCACCTCGAAATGAAGGCTATTTTTAATCCTGCGTTCCGCAACCGTTCGTTTCAACAAACTGCATCATTTCCATATTTTTATTATCAAATCTATGGATCGAACTTTTCGTTTTTCATGGTTTGCATAGAAAATTGTTATTTCTGCGATAATGTAAATAGGGTGGTAATTACTGCGGTGTCTAATTAAGGTAAAAATCGAAAAATAACAGCGGCGAACAAATTTCCGCGCTTTATCTTTGTGCGTCGGCTTAATGGTTTTTGGGTAGCTCGTGTTTATTTTAGACCACTAAAAGTTATTGTGATTATTTTCGAGATCGTAATGGAAACGAGCCAGGAATTTATTTGGACTGTCGAGTTTCCCAGTTATGTGGCATTCATATTAATTGCTCTATCAACTGCTAAAATAGTAAAGCTAAAACGTGTCATAGAGTTCAGGATCTAAATTAAAATTGATGGGGATTGTTTATTTTTTTTTTTAATAACAATTGTCGGGGTCATCGAAATTTTATATAGAAAATATTATTTTTTTAAATTGATAAAAACAAAAATATATAAAATTTTGAATACAAAGGTCTGCAAATTGCAAAATTATTTATATTTATTATTTAAAGGTTCCACGGCGTAATATTTATTTGAATTGGAAATAGCAAAACTCATATCCTGGATTTTATTTTGAACTTTTTCCGCAACAAGAAATGTATCATTTCTGTATCCCTCCAGACATAACTTCCACGCACGGATCTCCTGGTATTTCCAGGGATTAATATTTCATAAAAAGTGGTTGCAAATTCTGATAAATTGTTATTTTGATACGAATTTCTGTGCAATCTATCGGTATTATAAATTTATTTAGCAATTTTCGTAAAAAAAAATATTGGATTTACTAAAAATATTTTTTTCGCAGAAGTAGTAATAAAACGTTGCTTAAGAGGTAAATAAAGTGGAATTATAATTAAGAGTTAACAATGGATAATGTATCACTAACCCCATTATTACAGCCTGCAACCTGCAACGTACGTTCCCAATTTATTAGTTAATTATTAATTAATACGGAGCTAGTAGTCGGAACTAGTTTCGTCGTTTGTTTGTTTACTTTGTGCAGTAAATACTACATCCTACCTCAGTTTAATGCATTAACGAAGTAATTTATTGTTTACGGTATTAAATTTCATTTCGCTTCATGCAATTTTAACGAGCTGTATTCTTTTATTCAAAATGGTATGAAATATTTTTTAATTAGACGCTTTCTGTCCCAGTTAGAGAACGGCTCTTATAATATAACTTACACGGTAGTGGAGAGCCCGAGTTGCAATAATTCAAAGCGATACTTCTCGTTCTGCAGCGTCACAGTAATTGCCAGGATTAAGGATAAAAGAATGAATTTTGTACTTTGGCGAAGTGAGCGCGGAAAAGTCACCTTTGTCCTTTTAAAACGCGAACTAATATTGCTGCTACTAATAAATTTAAACTGGCTTCATCCGTTGCTCTGATTATATATTCGCCGCGGAAATAGTTTTCAGTTTTCCCATTTACATTTCCATCGCATTCTTTAAAAAGATAAATAAATGTGCAGGAAAGTTGTATGCAAATATGCGAAAAGACCGCACGAGTAAAATAAAGTTTCATTTAATGAATTGAAGATATACGAATTAATTTGCAGTTTAAAATGTTTTATAATAAATAAGTAAAGTATTGATCGTAATACCGACACTGCATATTGTGTGTCGGTAAATAATATTTAGCAGAAATTAAAACTGAAAAATTTCGCAAATATTAACTGAATACCTGAAATGAAAAGTTTTAATTATTTGTCCAATAATTTAATATCAGACCACTCATTCAATAATTGCGAAATGAATTTCCCAATACGGCGGAACGCGTAAAAAAATATTCAAAATCTTTTTGGAAATGTGCGTCTAGTACAAAAAATGAATTCCTAGAATGGCAAATTCGATTTTTATTTCTTGTCAGCTGCGTAAAATGGTTTGGAAGCAATCTGGATAAATTTGGAACGAGCTTTAATATATGTGAACCGAACCATTTCGAGCGAATCGATTTGGCGGAAGGAATACGTAAATTGCTTATCGCAGCTACACATTAACATTCGTTGTGTACACACACTAGCGCATACACACGTCCATTGTTACGGATGTATCTAATCTACAGGGTGTTTCCTAATTTTTGATTTTAACAAACTTAAATAAAATTCAAATGATTTTTAAAATAGTTTTTTAAATGAAAAATTAATAACGTGATGTGAAGGCGCCGGGTTTACATATTTAAATTTCGTTGTTATAACCTTTAAGTTTTCAAATTTTTTCAATACTACAAACATTTTATATTTTGAAACTTAATTACTTAATTTTACTTTATTGATCTGTTATTATTTTAATTTATTCAAATAAAAAAGAAAGATTTTTTCAAACACCCTCTATGCATATTTTGCAAAGGAAAATATAAAATCCATCAATTCAAATCGAATCCATTTTAAAATTCGCATTCGACTGAAATGCGTGCAAAGCAGCCCATCACAGTGACGCTTCGTCGCAGCCACCCTGCCGAGCGTCTGATCAGGAGATGGACGAGGAAGACGATGAGACCACCTCTGTATCGAAAACCTCGTCGACGGTAACGTTGACTCAACACGATGTATCGGTGTCGCGCACCTCATCGACTTCGACTTTCCTGGTTCACGGCGGCAGCGTCGACGGAAAAACCACCCCTCAGTGTCAGATTGTGACGCATCAGGCGAGCGGCGATTCCGTCGAGAGCGAGGGGTCGAATTCGACCAGAGCGTCTCCGTCGCCGCGGTACTCGCGCCTCAGCAAGTCGCCGCATTCGAGTTCGTCGCAAGAGGAGTACGAATGCAAGGGACAGTACCTGTCGGCCGGTATCCGCACCGAGGCCACTCGCAGCATGGAAAGTCTTCGCACGTCGAGCCGCAGCTTCCTGTCGACCGGTGGTGGCGGCGGCGGCGGTAGCGATCGCGACGTGCGTCGCTTCCTCTCCGAGAGCGTGGAAGCGAAGAGTCTGGAACATCTGGAGCGCGAGGTGAAGCTGAAGAGATACGCTGTCAGCGGTGATGGTCATATGCTCGGATTGGGATCGTCCGAGGAGGCCATCAGTGCGGAACGACGAAGGGGTCTGTGGGCCGGACGGATGCACGTGCCCTCGCATCTCAGCCTGCCGCCCCCGGCCGGCTACTTGAGTCTGTCGCCCGGCGACCGGAAGCTGACGATATTGTCGCCGCATTCGCCGTTGCGGGCGCCCGATATGGTGCACGTCATGCAGAGCATGAAAACAAGGAGGAGGAAGGTTATGCTGCCCCGGCTGGTGTTGCCCAGAAG
This sequence comes from Holobus sp. GC000080, assembly GCA_030556065.1. Taxonomy (NCBI): domain Eukaryota; kingdom Metazoa; phylum Arthropoda; class Insecta; order Coleoptera; family Staphylinidae; genus Holobus; species Holobus sp. GC000080. Next base: position 57,422 of record JASKGO010003740.1, on the reverse strand, counting down.
CGATTCGGAAATTAGCGAGGTCTTTTGCGAAGGGTTCGAGTAAGTTATTTCTATATAAATTTATTCTATACTGTCGACCTATTTTATTTTTAACAATTGGAAGTTGTTTGGTTGTCTTTTTGGAGTGATTAATTGAATTTTAAAGTTTTGGTGGAAAAAAGATTCATTTTCGTTAAGCTTATGCTGATGAATTTAATTAATTCTCTTTTCCAAGCAGTTATTTTTAGCCTTTAATCGAAAAAGATGAAAGGTTTATTAAATTATTTCATTCATTAAAATTCATATGCCCGGCGCCTTCACTTCGAGCAATTACCCGCAGTGCAATTTTTGCTTTTTTATTTTTAATTTTATTGCAGAATATAAATGTTTTTTTTTAATATTTATATTTTTAATTCAAATTTTAAATTATTTGCAGACAAATTCAATCTATAATGAACTTATCCTTTCAAAGTTATAATTCTCTGAGGGGTAATAAAATTAAGTACGGAATAATAAGACGAACTTGGCAATTAAGTCTACAAAGAAAACCACTGACAATATTACTTATTCCAATTAAAAGTTCATCATCGACATGAATTATTAATTAATAAAATGTCTGTTTTAAACGTAGAAAAAAATTTAAAATTAATTATTCAAATGGAAAAGAATAGAAATTGCAATTGCAATTAAAAACTTTTTGAAACATTTTTCACAAAATAAGCGACATGAAATTATTACTCGGCATATCGTATCTGTTCTGTTTCCAAAATCCCAAGGCTTGCAAGTATAATTAAGCCGAAATCAAGCACACGCATTCCGGCTTTAGCTATAGGCGCGTTCCTAACAAAAATGAATAATATAATACTCGTACAATAGGAAGTACCTGGGTTTGTTGTTTGCCTAGTTAATTAATTACTTGAAACAACGCATCGGGTTCAAATTGGTTTACTTCATACGCAAATATTGGCCCGGAGATGATTGTTTTCACTGAGTTTCCCCAGTGCTTTCACTTACTTATTTCAATAATTGTATTTTCATTATTTTACACTTGAAAGATTTAAATTATTTAAGAAAAAATGCGAATATTGGTTTGAACTTTTAATAATGTTGGATGGAAATACGTAGGAGGAATGTCATAAAAATATAACATTACTACTTGGCACTTACAAATCCTATAGCAACGGTTGTGTCTAGAAGAACCATTAAATAATGTCAACGTACAGCAAAAGAAAAACGTGTCTCTTTACATGCTACGTGTTTATAATGAGCTTCACGCATGCTGCTTGTGCAAATCTCAAATAACGAGTATTTGCATTTTTCTTTCCTCTGTGACCCTTTAAAATATGTTGTTTTATTCTATTTGTCTTTTCATGCACCGATTGATTCAGAAGTCCTGTTTCAAATTTGTAGTTTGAATTATAAGAATTTTAGGAACTTTATCTTATTATATGGATTAATCTATAATTAGATATGTTAAAAATCCTGTAATTTTTAATTTTAATTTGCCTAAAATCACACAATAAAGCTTTTTATATAAAGCATAAAAAGCTCTCGGAAAATGTTTGGCAAACATTATAATATTTCCTTGCCAAAATTTATTCCGTCTGAATCACTTACTCGAAGACGTACAGGAGAGCAAAACATTTTCCTACTCTATAGATCCACCTATAAAATTAGATCCAGCATGCTCGGTTCTTACGATAGCAGCTTAAAAAGAGCTCAACAAAGGAGCTCTTCAAGTACAGTACTGATGCCTATGCCTCCCTCAAAAATGATAAGATATCGATTACGCTTTACGTGGCCGACTTTATTCCTTCGCTGACTGGGATCTAAGTTCAAGCCCTAATGAAAAACAAGAAAAACATTCTTTGCGCTTCGAGTCGAAGGATTATGCAACTAAGAACTTTGTACCGTCCATCCAATACGTGCATGCAGATGATGTGAAGGCGCCGGTATTTTCGTGCAATGCATTGACTTAACTAACAGCAATCGATACGCGGCGGCTATTTTTATCGAAAAGTCGAAAAGCTTCTATTGTTATATATGGACGGACACCCAAAACGGGCACCTTTCACTATGAAAATCAATTAACAGTTGTTGTCATCGGACAAATGTTTGCCTCATTAATATAACTTTGCTTCTGTGTTATGCGTGTTGTGTTACATGGGACACGAAGATAATTGATTAGTCAACACAACGCTTATAGCCAGCCAGCTAATTTCGATCAGTGTGCACCTGTGCGCTTGCAAATTAATTTCTCGAAGAGCGGACTTGAAATTAAGTTGTCTTCCGGTGCACACAGGATAATTACAGGTGGCAAATGCGTTGCAGGATGAACTTCCAAAGTACATATTTGCATTCCCTAGGTCTGATTGTGCTCGATTATTTGATTCCTCTGCTGATAAGATTAATTCTCACAAAGAGGCAACATGATCGGATTTCTTGGGGCTAAAAGCTCAAGGATTCAGCCTCGGATGATTCCTAGTTAGGGTTATGCAATAGGCCAAAATTGTCCTTTCTTGTTTGCATCAGGTTTAGCGTTTTATTTATATAGCAGTTAAGCTATTTTAATTGATGGATTATTAATGAACAGTTTTAATCAGAAAGTAGGAAAAACGGTTTCGATAATGTATAGGGAATCCTGGATTGGACAGTGCAAATGTTTTGTTTTGCCTCCGGGATTTCAGGTGTTCATTGTGCGATGTTATTCGGAAATTTTAATGTAAAATTGGTAAAATGTTTATTGCACAAAATTGTTTGTGAAAGTATTATTTTAAAAAATTTCTATTTATTTTATCTTTTAATAACATTCGACCAATCAAATTTACTTTTGCAGGATAAAGTACTATTTACTTTATTTTATTTTATTTAAAAGCTAATAACTAAAATAAAAAGCCTTTTTAAAAAGCAATATGTCATACACATTTAGAGCTTTTATGAAGTTAATGCGGGCAATAAAAAAATAATAAAGCTGTAATAGAGGACACCTGATTGTAAATTTAAAAGAAAACGAAGACAAATTTCCAGCAATAAGATAATAGCAGCTTTCATTTTCCCGGAGAATCATTTTTAACTTTGTTATGTTTCTTTTGCGCGCAAGCGAAAAAACTTATTTTGCTCGTTAAAGGTTAGTCTTCGTGTTTTCCAGTGAAATACTCAAATGAAAAATGCAACAAGCCAATGTAGTTAATGCCTCCGATAAAAACAAGAGCAGAATTTTACTATTTCAGCAACGAAAAACTTTATCTTCTACATCACTTTAAATTATTTCTCAGGTTATTTACGTTTATCGTTTTATAATTTTTTTATGTTAAAATACTAATAAAGATTTGGATTTTTCTCTTGTAATTGATTTTTCATTATTTTTTTTTTTGTGTGTGATCCATAAAAAGAAAACTATTCTTTTTCGTTTGATGGAAATTTCTTACAAGCACGTGAAAAAGCATATTTTTGAATATTAAATCATTTAGTATTTCATGTTCAAGATATATTTCTCAAGCAAATGGCCGGTTATTGAGTTTCTTTTTATAGAAAATTATTTGCCCATTTTGGCATTATCTCGGCGAATTCATTACATTAACCCTTGCCCTTAGAATTTGCCTAAATGTACACAAAATGGTTCTTTGTATTTTACTCGGCATAGAAATGCCGAAGAACATGAGAACGCAATTAAGGCTATTTCCTATGTGATTTATATAGGTATTTAATTGCCGCTTTAATTATTTTATCAATATCTACTTTCTTTCGAATTAATTAATTCGCACTAATTGTTTTTTGCTTTTATTGAAATAATCTATTCCAGTGTCAAATCTACTAATTTGCTTTTATTGCTACGATTTCTTTACTTATTAATTGTTTTTGTGTCCAGAAAATCGATTTTTATTTAATTAAAAAATTCATTTATTAAGGCTTTTTTTTTAATTGCAACATATTTTTCTTGCGTATTAACAAACGTAATTTTCATGTTTAATTTAAAAACAACAAAAAGGAACAATTTATATATTATCATTAGATATAAACCGTACAACATTAATTTATAAAAAGCCATAAAAAGCTTAATTGAATTTTTTATTCGTGTACTTTGAACCTTTAGTTTACTCACTGTCCCGTGTACACCTTGACTTCCGAACATTTTCGCCCACTTTATTCGGTAATTTATTCTACACCTACCCGAAACCATTAATCGAAAAAGGAGGCCGTTAAAGAGTGATAATTAAAAAAGATAGAGAAGTGCGATATGTGCGTGCACAGAGACCGCGCGCTAAAGCCCAAAAATAGTAAAACGAAATTGTGTAAATGAGAAATATAGAAGCAGAGGTCGATTAATTACCGCGTAACCATGCCTTTGCATGTCTAAAAAACCGAAAAACGATTCTCTTCCCTGCACCGTGCAGTACATCATCATCAGCAGCAGCACCTTGCCGTGCCGTTTCGTTCCGCCTGTTTCGATTTCGCACCCCATTTGTTCTGCTTGATTTGTATCTAAGGAGACCTTCCTTACACACCAGCATTTATTGAATAAATATATCAGTGTTGGTAATTATGAGCCCGGAGCTGGGAAATTGCAATATACAGCCTAGGTAAATTCCATTCCGTGAACTACAAATTTCCGCTCGTCTTCCCGGCCTGCCTTTTTCCTCCGAGGTAAACGTAAAAGGATTTCCCGATGGCGCGCACAATTGCTTCGAAGCGGAAAACGCTGCGTGACACACGCTTCTTTGTCACATCGAACACGCTCCGTATATTAAGACCGAAATGGAAAAACGACATTAGAATAAATATATCCAAGCGCGTCGTACATCGCGTTTGTTTTGTTGGATTACCATCCCTTGCAACTATCCGAATTGATTCGATTGTAAATTGTTTAATTATCATAAAGTGGCGTTTGCGTATCGATTGACCTATGGTTTGGTCCTTGAACTGGTTCCGCCGTCCCTTTGACGACATGATGTGTGCTTCTGGCTTGGGTGGGCAAATGGGTGAATCGCATGTCTCCTCGTTGCACCTGTACCTTCGTGTTGTCCATTATCTGTCAACAAGCTTGTTTGCCATGCCGAAGAAGCGGCAGCAGCAGGAGCTCTCTCCGCATTATAGCGGCGCATAAGGTCGCCTCAAATTATTATTATCGGATTTACTAGTATGTTCAAACAAAGCGCTTCTATAAGTTATTATTGCTTATGTAGGCTACGCTGTAAACGCTAACCATCATATTGTATACTCGATGTCTTAACTTGTCGCGAAAGTTTCCGTAAAAGTATCTTCCGGACCGGAAATTTCCGCTTTGTTATTAATTGTGCTGACGTTGTTTTCACTTATGTGCATCTTATTTACTGCCGCTTCAGTTTTCAATGGTTAAATTTCTCTTTGCTTCGAATTTCATTATTCCTCTTCTTCTATATTTGACAACATTGTTTTATTATTTTTTTTTTTGCAATGCTGTTTTTGTTTTGCTTTTGTATTATTTCAAAGTAATAAGCGGGAATTCTTTTTTGTAAGCTGTAGTCTATTTTAAAAGGGTTTTATGTGATATTGCATTTGCTTTTTTTTAATGAGACTGTAATTATAACATTTTAATCTTTATTATTTTTCGATTTTTCATAAATTAAAATAGAAAACGGAAATTTTATTTTATTTTTTAACTTTGCAAAACTTTTATTACATATTACAATTTATGTTCAAATTAAAAGTCGGGTCGGCAACGAAAATATAAATTAAGTCATTCTTTAAAATTGGATTTTAGAGATTGATTTTTTACGTGGAAGATGATGGTATAGTGAAATGAAAACCTAGTGTAGCCTTTTTCCTTATAAATATCGTTCAATTTTGAGAAACGGAGCAACAATACAACAACAAATAAGTAGTCCAATAAAATCTCAAATTGATTCACTCTTTGTGCTCACCAAATTTAATAAATTTCTTTTATCTCTAGAGAAAATTGCTCTTCGAAACTCAAATTAACTGCCGACCATTGTGAATTAGGACAATTCATTTGATTAAATAAACGTATTTAACAATTGGTTTCAGCTAAATAATTAAAAGCCTGACTAAAATTTAAATTTATTTATTTTATGGACCATTAACATTTCAATTTATAAAATGTTTAATCATTTTCTTCTGCAACGGCACAAGAAAATGGTTTTTTTTTTTAGGTAAAAGCTCTTGAAGTGAAAAATTAAAATTTTAAATAAAAAAAATGTTGATTTATTCTTCTGCACTTATCGGTAAAACAAATTACCGAAGTCGCCGTCAGTGCGACTTAAATGAAAAATATATCAGTTTCTTTGCGAAGCTCTTTCCATTCAACTGCAATATAACTTTTACAGCTCTGCTTTTTAAGCACTTTTTTGGTCCTCGGGCTTTCAAACCTTTTCGCGTTGGACGTATTTTTTTTATTGTCAGTGCTGTAGATTTTTCCTTCACCCCTTTATCGAGAATCGCTTTTTTAACACATTCCTGCCATAGTAAATTATTACGTCGTTAAAATTTATGTTGAGGGAGGTCACAATAATTAAAAAACAAAATGAATTATGTCCACATTATCCCCGATTAAAATCCATATTTTCCTTATGTTCACTCTATTAATTTTTCCGGTAAAAAGGGAACGCAACAAATAATAATACGAAAGCGAAAGCTTAAATTTATAATTTATTTTTTATGATAATTTAATTATTTAAGGGATTTATTAATGAAAGCACAGCCACTAATGTATGTTCGCAATGTTTGGATTTAAAGCGGTAATCCCTGAATGAACTTATCGATCGCGATTCGAATAACATTTTATCCTTTTATGGTAAAATTTAAGGTTGCGCCAGAACGGATCGATTAATTTATTATTCAGGCACGTATATCTGGATATACCTGCACGATTATTATTCGCATAACGATATCATTGCAAGCAAATAGTTTCAGTTCCATGTGTCCTGATTACATTTATTTGCCCTTCAACCCTCCGCTGCTTCCATTTTCCGATTCTCTGTGCTTCGCCTATGTATTAGAACTGATTGTTGTTGTTGAAAATAAATGCAGCCATTATACACTCATTGAATTTCTCCTTCTACGGCCTTATTATTATTTAATACTTGATTATTTCAATTTTCTGAGGTATGCGCGTTTCCTTTTAACGTTGTTGTTTACGTTCCCCCTTGGAAACTGAATTTGTACATATAGTACATACATAATATATGTATATACAGAGAATATATAGTCTTCCTTTTATCCATCCATTATCTGCGTCATCCAGCCGTTAATTACTCTGGTTGCATTCGATGAACGCTCCCTGTGAGCCCTTCGTATTTATGCGATTGGTTTAGGACTTATATGATCGCTATGGCAAATGACTTTAGCTCGAAACCCTTGTGCTTCTCAATGCTAATTGATAAGGGATTATAATTTCACCCAGTTAACAATAATTTCTTCAACTCGTGGCTTATTATTTCTATGAAATTAGTCTCGATGGTGTCCAGTCTACCGTATAATTATTAATTTTGTAAAATCCTAATTAAAAGTTTAAAGCGTTTTGCTTAATCAAAACGCGCATATATTTTTTTAATTAATTAAAAGTACTCCTTGAAGAATATGAACGAAGGACTTGGCTCTCTATAACCGCATGAAAAGTAATACAATACGTTTTTTTTTTATATAAATTTGGATTTATGACCCTTTGCATTGCAAACACGGATTAAGTTTATTGTTTTGCCTTTTTAATTTATCTTAATGGATTACTTTAAAATTCATGGCATTTAAGTTTTTATTTTAAAATTGAATGAATTGTTTCATTTACTTGTTATTTATTTTTTTAATCCTTGAAAACGGAAAATGAATTGTATTCCCATATTTGTAAATAATAAAACCCATTTAATCGGAAAATGTTATTAAAAATGTATTTCTTTGGATTATGCATAAATACATAATGGGTTTGTTATTGCAAACATTCATTAAAAGTAATATTTTTTTATTTGCACGATAAGAATGTTAGAACAAGTCTATTTATTACAAAAGTTTGTTCGTAAAATACACATACGCAGTAATATTGTCTCTATAAATAATTACTTTCCGAAGTAAAAATTCCTTTTTACTTTATTTTGATTTTTTTACTAATTCGATATCAATTTGGAATATTGCTTTTAATTCGGTTTTGCAAAAATTATTAAAATTAATTTAATAATAAAAGTGATTTTTAATTAAATTTCGTATAATTCCGTAGATTTAATGAAAAATTAAGAAAGGCCTTTACCAAAATTATTTTTAAGCATATTTCAAAAGTGAAATCTTCATTAAAAAACAAAACATATTAATCAACGTAAATATTTTAAAATTCCATTAATTTAATTTTCTATTCCAGTGAGTTCAAGTTAATAATGTTTAAAAATCTATTCAAACCGGGCAATGTAGAAATGAATGTATGCAAATATTATTATTTTTAACGCTATTAATAAGTTAGTTCGTAAATAAAATTTCCAAGATGAAAATCATACATTATTTTGCACGAGAACCTTCTAATGAAGTTTTCATTTGAATTTAATATAAGTATTGCAAATAAAACCTAGAAAAAGAGGTGCTGCTCCTCTTTAATCGATTTCATGACCTGCCTATACTATATTCATATATTTTCAGCGGAAAACTGAATTTCATCTGCAATCTAATATCGAATCGAATTACGAACACCTCCGTTAATTCTCTCAATCGATGTCTTAAATACATCGCCGTTCTCTTAAATACAGAAAGTGTGTGCAGCGAATAGCAATTTGCTTAAAAGCATTTTCCCAGTTTTTTTTTTTCCTAAATACATTCAACGTAATACTTTTCCATTGAATGTATATTGCTCATCTGAATTCAATAATTTCACTGTTGCTCAATCAATTTATTGCCATTTGTATACTATACTGCACACTTAAATCAAAAAGTCCATTAGCCGCTTTACCTAATGAATGAGCAATGTATACAGTTGTGGTAATTTTGTGATGTCATTTCTCGTCTTCTGACTTTTGATGCGAACACCTTTTTCAATGCGACAGTCTTTAGTAGGGAAAGTAGCTAGGGATTTGTCCCTTGTTTGCTTCTGCTAAAATTCAAATGAGGATTTCTTATTTAATTAAGGATGAAACTTTCGTTTTCTGGAAGAAATAATCTTGATTATGTTGACTTCTGCGTCAAGTTTTAAAATGTTTAACTTTTTTTTTACATTCTGAATGAGAATCTAAAGGTATTTTATGAAGTTGTATCCTACAAAGTAAGGATCAAAAGATCAAAACTCACAAGGATAATTATTTTTCCATTTTTAATAACATACTTATATCAATAATTTATGTAAATCACTATTGAATTATGAATTTAGTACAAAATGCCATCTAATAAATTACGTTGGTTTTTAACGTTTATTATCTTTTGTACATAAAATTATGGATTCATATTTTGGTAATTTTTGTAGCTTTTTATTTCTCTTTGTTACTTTTATTATTTGTATACGAGCCATAGGTTAATTACAAATAACTTCTGCTGATTATATTCCAAACAAAAGTTGTTTGTTATTGTTTCATTTAATTTACATGCTAATTAATCCCGTTTTAAAACGAAAACCAGAAGCAAATTTAATAAAACAGACGTTTCGTACTTTCAATAAAGAATTCCATTAAAAATCTATGTAAAACATATATTTTTCACTGTTATTGCATCAGATTAACAATATAAAATTAATATTCCTTAATTAAATTTCCAAACTTTAATTAAAGTTAATTAATTAGTTATTGGCATTTAATATTTTAATGTTTTACTTGATTACACCGGATTGCATATACTACATACGAGTAGCTTGTACTTAAATATGAACCCGCATCACTTATACATGTCATAATAACCACGAACTAAAGCTCTCAATGGACAAGTTGTTTATAATTAGTTTTCCTTATAAATGCATAAACAACGTGCAAGTGCAACTATAACCCATATCGAATTATAACTATGCAGTTTCACTATATCCATTCGTTATTGATATAGGTTCAATAAATTTGGTTTATCCCAAATTTTATTTTATGGTAATTTTCTCGAATCAAGGATAATATTAAAATTTAATTTAAAAACTTCATTAAAACAATTGAAATAATTATAATAGAGCGAAATTAATATTAATGATGTTGTAAACTGTAGAATAATTAATTTAATGTTTGCTCTTCGCAAACAATGAAAACTCTCTACTTTCAAAAAGAGTCTCCGCTGTTTCATTAAAATAAATTGAAAAGTTTCCTTTATAAATATCATATCATATGATGATTCCATTGGAATGAAACCTTTTAAACTCAATTGATATTTGTTATTTCAAAGGGCTTCCGCGCATTGTACCTTTTGATGTTTATTTCATTCAATAATTTTTCCATTTTTTTTTTGTTTAAGAAAACATTTTTTATTTTATTAAAAGATGATTAAGCTTTTTTTGCTTTTTAAGGATAATTGCGCAATTAGCAGCTGTTTCGGAAATCGTAAATGCATTTGCCGACGTGAAATTCACAATAGCTGCTGATGGTGTTATGTACATTTAAGAGACATTTGATGCGTGTTTTAACGGTGGAGGGTGCCAAGTCGACCGCGTGAATTTGTCAACTTGATCTCCTTTCTCGATCCGAAATTCCTTCGCTTTTGGCAAATATTTGAAGCGTGACGTCTATAAAGCAGGATAAGGCAACAGTCTCGTTGCGCTTTTCCCGCGCGTATAACTAATAATAGGAATTAGCCCTTAGTTGTTCTTTACTCCCTGGAATACGCGGGTTCCTGGTAGCGCTCCTATATAACTACTCTAACTACACTTTGCGTAATTTAATCCTTTCATCTAACCGAATAGTGTTCATTTTGCTAATTACACTTTGTCAATACGTTGAACACTTTATTAACGTTAATTAAACTATCCATTGAAGTGATTTATTCCGACAATTTTGATGAACTTTTGGAGCATCATTTAAATTAAAATGTTTCAAGTGTTAAATAATTAAAAATTTTGCAATTTATATTTTAAATTTTAGAAATGGGTTTCAATTAAGCATATTTTCTGCATTGCTGCAAAATATACTAAGTACAATTATTTTGATATTTTTTCAATGACTCCCAAAACTTTTTATTTTAATTTAATAATTTGAAACAACTGCTTGTTTATTTTGAAATGCATTTCTAGAATTTTCAAATTATTTTTTTTTAATTAATTGCATGTAACAGCTGAAAAGAACTGTTTAAGCATAAATTTTATTATATTTGGTTTATTGTGGGCGAAATTAAAAATAATTCCCTCTAACACGTCAATAAAATTTGATTATGAATTCAAGTAATAATCCTTGAACCAACATAAAATCCATACTTTTCAGAACCACTTTTGGTATTATTATGATTACGATTAATAATAAAATACATCAATTTTAAAATTTATTTCAAATGAAATGGCAAAGTCGCAAAGTGTTTTTGTTTTTTTCTGTATTTATTTTTTATTCGGAACAAAAGCTCATAGGGGGAAAATGGAAAAGCCATACTGCGTTTGACAAAAGTATAAAAGAAGTGACGTGTGTCCATATTAGAGCAGGAAAATGGCAAAAGGAGCAGGCCTCCGACGAGACAAATATAAAGTCGAGACGAATGTCAGTGAAGATAAAACGTAAACGGCTGATTTTAAATACCGAAACGCACCCCGGAGAGTGGAATCCTTCGTTGAAGCGTGTAATTAGATTCCTGATGAACTGGATGTGCAGATACCTCATGTCATATTTAATAGCGTTCGTTTCACGGGCGCAGTTTCGTACGCGACGTCAATTTCCATCGTCAAAAATTATTCTGTCGAGTAATTAAACATTGCGCATTGCATACACTCGAGCTCATACTATAGAAGAAATTAATTCATGTTTTTAAAGCTCTGTTTTTTAGATACTTTCGTTACTTGTATCTTGTATTGGAATAGCTTCCTTTGAAAGCTTTATATTTCAACTTAATAAGCTTACATTTACATGTACATTAGCAACAAATTGCAATAAAATATTCACAGTGTAGAGAGCCTGGCAGGCTGTTAGAAAAATGCCTGGCAAGGATTACAAATGCGTACTTTGTGCGCCCCCTCGTGTTATAATCCTCGACTGATGGAAAACTGGTGGGAAAAGCGCGGAAAACCAGGACGAACTTTGTTTGATAGGCCGGTAACAGAGATGTCTCTGCTTGTGAAATTTTTCCTAATTGATTTCATGTGTTTCTATTTGGCTGGCTTAAGCAAACAATATTTTTTTTTAGGTCATTATTTAAAATTTATTTTATTTAGTTAACTTTTGGTTTCTGGTGGTGTTTTTCATAAAAGTTATTACTAACTTTTTTAGGGATGCATATTGAAATTGATATAGTAGTATGCAAAGGGTAGCGATAGTTTTTGGCGCTCTGGCATAATGGTCCTTAGAGAAAGGACACTTTCGGGTGGGGGGATGCTGCGGATCCAAGATGGCCGTAGCGCACGTGTATGTGTGCGAATCATTTGGGGTTATTACCGTTGAGGGCGTATTAGTCGGGGGTGCATTCTTTAACGCTGTTCGCCGTTTGGTACGTACGTAAAAGTCGCAGCGACACGCACGAAAAACGCACACACAAACACACTCACAGGCCACATACTATTTGCGCGTGTGGAATAAGAGTGCGGTGCACATCATCCCCCACGGTTCGACATCAGTAAAAACGGCCGCGTAACCTCGAACAGCAAAGCAACTGAAGCAATAAATTCACAGAGCAATACAGTATAGCAATAAATCGACGCCAATTTATTGGCGTTATTGGCATTATATTGAAGAGGCAATTAGCGAATTTTTCTTCCATATATTAAGACGGCTGTAATGATAACAAAGCCGTGGGTTGCTTAGTACCAACATAGCGGGAAGGAAAGGTCAAGTGTGAAGAAGTATAGAGTACTTTCTTCGTATATATATACTATAAGTGGAGGTGATGAGTCTCGCGAACCCGTGACGTCAATCAGATGTGTCGGCGATTTGCATAAATGGGGCAGGACTTTTGCACACGCAAAAAACGCAAACGCACGGGAAACTCGTGTTGTCCTTGCGGCCCCAAGCCACGAGTACATCCTTCACGGTAATCTTTTCTCTAACTTTCTTGCTCTTTTTTTCATTTCTCTTCTTTTTTTTGGTTAATATTAATATTTCTTCCTTTTTCTGTAATTTATTTATAAATGCGAAAAATTACGTTTGGCGGTTTGAGTTGAAAACTTGAGCGCTCTTTGGTTGCCGCGCCGCAAGAAGGGGATGTTCTTAAAGAAAATTTTAGCAAATTTCCATTTCCACTCTGAATCGCTTCCTGATTTTTACTTTTCGTCCTGCATATAGTAGGTATAGTTATTTGCATGTCGTTTGAGTTATATAGGCTAGCGGTAGGGTGAAGGCAAATTAGATCCACACATTGGCAGAGCATGTGACTGTGTGTGCGGCGCTCGGAGTTGGTAGTAAAACGGCAGCGGATGACGTAAAGAGTTGACGTCACACATATGTGTTGGAAGAAAACCAGGACATCGCGTTGTGCAAATCTCGTATGACGGGGCGCTAAACGCACACCTTATATCCATTATATTTTAATGGGGTTTTCGCAGGCGCCTTTTTTTCCCTCCTGTTTTACATTATAGGCGTTTTTATGGTCGCATGAATATTTGCATTCTCGGGCCTGTTTGCGTGCAACTTTCCAACTGCAATGATCGCAATGCCGCGTAGTATAAGTTTTCTTCCTGCCGGTTTTCTGTTTGCGTTAGATTGTTAGTGGATGCGCGTCGTCGTGCGAGGGAAATGAAAAACGATTTTTCATAAATCGTTCGTTCCGCGGAGGATCTCCCGAGGTTCACCTAGCAGCGACGAACTTGCGCATTGGAGCTCAACTATGGCCGCTACGTGTGTAAAGCAGCGCTCGTGGTCGCGTAGGTTCAGCACGCAAATGAGTTGTTGGTGCTGCGAAAAATTTCCAGTGTCCTCAGTGCCGCAAACGTAAAGAATGCCCGTTTTCTCACCCCCATGTCACGAACATTATTTCGGCTGCTGGACGTGCAATGCAATCGCGATGTGTGTGGGTGACGTGAGTGGTGCGCGCGCCAATCTCTAAATCACACACTCTCAATGTCCTGTTGTGCTAATCAAAACAATTCAGGGGTAGCTTTTTGATGTGCCCACAATCAAAAATAAAAATAATAATAATAATAACGAGCGGCCATCGTTCGCACATTATTAGCAATAGCAATCGATAAGGGTGATACTAGCCTATAGTTAGTATAAGGAGCAGGAACAGTTGCGAGTGCAAATTAAGCAGACACGCTCTGATTCGAAGGTTGGCTAATTGCGTGCGGCAACGGGTACGCATGTCTTCGAACCGTTTTGGTCGATTTGCTTGAAGATGTTGGTGCTAGTCGAACAGCTGATGTCGATGAATTTGATGAGACACTATGACTGGGAGGAATCACTGCTTGTTGAAAACACCGTCCGTCGATCAATAGGGTCAACGCTGTTGCTCGAATCAACCAACCGAAGGGTCAACCATAATTCTCATTCGTACAGCAACTGTTAGACGCAGAAATTGCGTGAAATCAAATAATTTTCGTAAATCTTAAAAAAGATGACGCTTTGGCGAAATTAGCCGGTGATGGACCTGAGTCTACCTGTGGCCTGAATACTTCTTGTACTTGCTTCCGTGCGCAATTAATGGAAACACCAATGCGGTCAATAGACGTTGCGTGAACCATGTTCATGATCCTGCTCTGGATATGGTCCCTTATACGCGGTTTTCGTCGCCCCATCCACAATCACCAAGTGCCCCCCACTACCACCACCACCACCACCACGACCACGACCACGACGGTTGCAGTGACCACCACGTCTCTGGAGGCGACCACTGCCCCGACCTCCGTGTCCGACCGCAGCGACCTGCCCGAAGAGATTTCGGTCATACCGTCGTCCATCGAGGAGGAGGCGGTCGAAGTCGAGTCGCCGGACCTCAAGCACCCCAGCGAGCTGTCCTCGCTGACACGAATCTCCGGTGATAGTCGCACGTCCAACTCGCGGTTCTCGTGCATGTCACGTGATTCATCCGTCGAGTATTACGGCAACGATAGTGCCAGACATTCCGTCACCAGTATATCGTCTTATTCGACATCGAGTCGCCGTTACGAGATCATGGGACAAAGGTCCATTGATTCCAGGGCCAGTGTCACCAGTCTCTGGTCGACTGACATGTCGCGAAGAGATTCGGAAGCCATTCCCGAGCACGAGGTTGATTCCAGCGATTCTCGCACCTCCTACGCTTCCGCCTCGGACGGCTCTCGCAGACATTCCGAGATTATTGCGCGTCGCCGAAGGTCCTCCGCTAGATCGTCGCAAGTGCGAAGGCACACGCGAAGAGTTCCTCTTACCTACGACAGGCGTAGGACCACTGGGAGGTATATTAACAACTTACTCCGGCGGTTTTTTAGCAAGGGTCTGGGGGGTCGCTTTGTTTCATAACATTGCTTTTTGGGCGTCTTATCTTGTCCGCCAATTGTAAGCTCTCGTTATCAGTGTGTCGAGAATAAGATGAACCGCGCATTCCAAGCAAACACACACTGTCAACAAATACTGATAAGATGATACGTCAACGGGTTTCAAGCGTGCACTAAGTTTCCAATAATCTTCATACTATTCCATTGCAATTTTACTATAATAATATTATGTCAGTTGAAGTCGGTTACATGGTTGTCGGTCGTAGAAACTCTAATTTCATTCCGAGAAAACGTCTCGATAGTATTAAGTTGCGAGCTTTGTGAGTCTGCCCTCCGCTTAAAACTATTACAAACATGTCACATTTCCCAGAAAAAAGTATATTTATCTATGTGTTTTGTTCTTGTGCTTGCAGTTTCGATGTGGAGAATGGCGCCAGTCCTGGGAGAAGTCCACTCGACGGGGCGGCATCTCCGTCGGCGGGTCTGGTGCTGCAGAACCTGCCGCAGCGTAGGGAGAGCTTCCTCTACCGCTCGGACAGCGACTTCGAAATGTCCCCCAAGTCGATGTCGAGAAACTCTTCCATTGCCAGCGAAAGGTGAGTTTGTTTTGTTTCCATTTTCCCTCCATCGCGCGCCGCGTCGTCCTGCACGCGTGCTATACGAGTCCTTTGAGTTTTCGCATGTGCTTTTGATCGGTGCTGCCCTCTGAAGGCACCATACTTCATAAATATTTCCATTGCGCAGATTACACCCTTGAGGATCGTTAGGGTGGTTTTATTATTTTCTCGCACGGGAAGATCGCTAAAATTTGAATCGTTTTGCATTTCTTCGCTTATAACTTTTGTAGTATATGATATGACGTAAAAAGGGATGTTTTTTGTTTTGTGTGACCCAGAAATCGATTCCACTAGTTTTTATAAGATTAAAAGATCAATATTAATTAAAGATATCAGCTTTGGAATTAATTTTACCACTTGTGGATTTAAAGATTAAGTTTTATTGATCAGTTTTTCAGTTGGATTTGGCTACCTTGATTTTATTGATTTGTAAATCTATTTATATGTATTTGATAAATAAAAATTTAATAAAAAAAAAAACAATTTGCTATATAAAAAAAAACTAATTTAATGTAAAGGCATGTAAAGGCTTAACAAAAACTAAAACCAATATCCATTTGTTTGATCGACGGAAATGTTTTTTAGCGATCTACCTGTGTACACACAACTTTTTACATCAAATGCAAAACGGAATCAATATCGAATTGTTGTAAACCGACACAATAAAACTACAGCCCCCGAAAATCATTTCATTTTTGGTATAGCCGACATATTTGAAAACCATCAGTCGAATGAATCAATACAAATATAATTCTCTTATTAAAAGCTTTTTCCCAAATTAAAAAATCCTATTTCACTGATAAAATTTGTTAACTTGTTACGTTTAGTAAAAAAAAAAAAATACCACCATTGCCTCAAAAAAATAATTGGTTTCCATGGACCAAACGCTGAATCACTAATTAAATTTAAAAAGTCATTATTTAAACAGTTTTTCAGTTACATTAATATGATGGAAAGTGAATCATTTTTGCGGTTCGCGTTTATATGTTTGTTGAAAATTGAAAAAGTCGGAACGCGACCAAATACAGATCGCTGCCATTGTGAATACCATTGCTAGGAAAGGATTAGGCACGTAAGGATGAAAGGTTGAGAGATAGTCATACAGGGTCAGAAAAGGGTGCGGGATAGAAGGAGAAAGAAGTCCTCCAGGCTGAGTGAGGGTTGAAAACGAGGCCCGGACAAATCGATCAACTTGTCTAGATAGAATATACGTATATAGAATGGCTTGGTTCGTGTCAAGCCACGCTACCTTTTCGGATTTCAACGTTTACTACCTCAATGGCCTAGCCGCCTAGGTGTTCACTGCACATAGAGCTGCTATAAAAGTAAATACGGACTTAAAGTTTACATAACGACCCTCTGCACTCGGGGCAGACAATGAAGTGACAACTCTTTCCAAATCGAATCATCTATCGACAACGAAACACACATACACACGAGCAAAACGTGGCGTGGCGCTTTTGCAGACCGCGCAAAATTAGTATTTAGGGCGATTGTGTTTTGTGTTGCTCCTCTCTATATCGAGAATGCGAAATATTTTTGGTTATTTGTATTTTGCAGATTCAAGGAGACAGAGACCGTTTTGGATCGATCGTATGTACACTTTGTACCTACTTAGAAATATTTGCCATAGCTGTGTGGTTTCGTTTATAGTTTCAAAGTTTTTGGGTTGTTTTTTTTTAATTAAATTTGCACTGATATAACCGATTTTTATGTTTTTGATTTTTAACGTTTGATTTTTTTTTAGTCACATAGATTTGTTTAAAGTTTAAAAGAGAAAGGGACCTTCAGAAATTGTTCTTTAACTCTTGTGTGGCTTTAATTGCACTTGCTTTAAGTTAGTTTTCTTGTTTCCTCCTTTTTGGTTTCCTTATTTCTTGGGTGTTTTATATGTTGTTTGTTTACACTGCTTAAGATTTATATTACCTAGCTGACTGTTTTTCAGTTGACTCTTCTGCAATTCTTTTGTGCGGTCTATTTTGACGCTCGTTTAACTGAAATTTGTTGGGATTTGTTTTTCGCCAAATTTTCCGCGCAAAGGAAACGATTTTGAATTTGTTTCTGGCGAAACGAGCGCTCTTTTTTTTTACTTAACTTTTCGTATCTTTCCAATGTTTCCTCTGAAGGTTCTCTTCGGAAAGTTGATTATAAAACTTGCCGTATCTATTAAATATTCACCGGAGAGATTTACTTTTGAATTTTTAATAAGGTTTTTCTCTCTCTGGACGATGCGCGCATTTTCTTTTTTGGTATTTTTTTTTTCATCGATATCTGTGGAAAGTTTATGATTTATCCAGTTTTATGAAGTACTTTTTCATTCTAATTATAAAATAGCAATATTTTAGCAAAAATAAATTTAAAATAAAGCAGTGCGCAATAAAAAACTTTTTAATAAGGGGAAAGCACTGGGCATGGTTGAAAAAAAAACTTGAAATTGATGAAAAAGGATTAAGAAAAAGTAAAGGACGACAAAATATAGTTTGTTGACCTTTTGCATTATTTTCACCCTCCCGCTTTGCTGTAGGTTTTTTATACTATTCGCAACGTTTTTCTTTTCTTTTTTATTTAGGTAAGTTCATATGACAATATAACATTGATCGACATTAATTAGCAAATACTGACGCTATCGGCAGATTATGCCTTGCGGAATATTCGCACTCCGAATCTTATCGTACCGCTCGCTCTGCCTGAAACCGAAATCAATTTCTTAAAAGTGGCGAATGATGTACCGCGATTCCACTAATCAATTTGAATAACTAAATGAACGGCAAGTATAATACATTAGTTTCGAAAGCAATTAATATCCGATATTTTAATTGAGTTTTTCCGACATTAAACTCTCGAGTTTAGTAAATTTTTATTTTTACTGACGTCGTAAATAAGGGGTGCGCACTGAAAGCGAGCGAATAACGAAGTGAAGAAATAGCATATACTTAAGGCCAGTAATCGTTCCAGCCAGCACCCTCTTTTACGAGCTCACTGTATTATCGAGTTTACTCAATTAGATTTTATGCGACGTGTCTCGCGTTCGTTCTTCAGTCGGGCACAAGCTTGCGCCCTTTGTGATGCCAATAGCCATTGCCGATTGTTTCGATAATGATTTATCCGGATACATATCAAATACATGGGTCTGGCTATAATCTTTATTGTTTCCTTTGGGGGCCTATTTTCGTGGCGTAAACGTTTCACTGATTTATTGCGGTGCTAAAAAAAGTCGCCGATGATGAAGTTTTATTTATTGTTAGTTCACTTACGCACATCAAGTGCTAGTAAAAATCGAGGCCAGTGATTGTTACATACTGGTCGAATATTTGGCCGATGGCCAGCGCAATATAAGCTCGAATCGATGTCTTTCCCATTGCAATTTGTTGCTTGTAGCCGCGCTGTTAATAAACTTCAATATTTTATGAATTTTCTGTTTTTAAAAGTCCAATTTTTGCAAAAAAAAAAAATTTTTTTTGCGTTTAATTTGTAGTTTTCTGTTAAATGTGTGTTTTATTTGTTATTTATTATTAAATTATTTGGTCTACAGATTTTTATCATTTTTATTATTTTTAATTTTAAATAAATTTATTTAAAACAAAATATTAGTATGAATTTTAAATTAAAAGTTTTATGCATATATTTTTTTAGTTATTAAATAAATGTGGTTGAAAATGAAATGTTCATATGAAAAATATTATTTATTAAAAGGAAAAACAGAAATAGCTTGTAAAATTATTACTTTTTTAATATTTGCATTAACTTTGTTACTGAAACGCTAAATATTCATAAAAATATTTTAAAGTAATATTTATTAACGTGGTAAATATTTAATTACAATTTTATTTCATATAAAAGTACCGTGTGGTTTATAAACACACTAAAAAACAAAAACTTATTGCAAAAATTTCAACTTCAAAGAGCAACAAATTAGCGAATATAAATAACTGAAAATTTATCAAGTTTGTTAAAACTGATGGTATTTGAACAGAACAAATTTATCGCATTTAAATAAATAGAAGCAGTATATAAGTGTAGATATATATGTATATAAGAATATAAAGATGCTTGCGAGTCGACGAAGAGCCGTTCGATTCTCGGAGGCTGCATCCCCCCACCCTGGACGCCCTCAGTCGTCGGCGGTTATGTTTTCCAGTACTCTCGGAGGCAGTAACGCGGAGTCCGCTCATCGCTCGCGATCGGCCATCGCATAAATTTTCTTCGACGCGAATTGTACACTCCCAAACAGCCATAAAACAGTGTTTTATTTCCGGTGAAGAAACCGCCATTCTTGGTTTTATTCAAATTTCGAAGAATAAAAAAAAATTGCGTGCTCTTAAAAAGAGAAATATTGAATATGTGGTGAATATATCTAATACATAAGTGCGGCGCATTGTTTTAGCTATAAATTAGTAGAAAAGTAACAAACAGTTTCATTGTTTACCCTAAATTGCAAAAAATAGAATAGAAAATTTGACTCACATCAAAAACATGAAATGTAAAAAATAAAAATAAATTAAAAAAACAGTTAGCACATCGTTAAAAGTTGAGAAACTGAAAGGTGTTTTAATTCCCCTTTAAATTAAATGGATTTTAAGTAGTTTTCCTCGTTACTCGTTACAAAGTATACTTTGAATTGGAAAATATGCTGAAACTGCCAAATGATTATTAAATATGACTGTAGTGTGCGATTTATATATCTGCACTTTTTTGCATTGCTGGCTTTTCATTATGCACTTGCATTTGTATTTAAAGTCAATATACGAGTACATATAAGTCTATTTTTATGATGAACGGAATGCAATAACAAAATCCAAAGCGGGCTCGTTTAATTAGCTTCACCTCTACTTAATTATGCGCTTAGCTATTCTATTACGCAATGCAACTCTCCCTCTCTGTCTCTCTCTCTCTCTCTGTGTCGGTTTCCTTCTAGTGAATAGTAGTTGTCTGTAGGTATATAATTAGTAGTGGTTTAATTTAATTAAGCGCTGCCTATTATGGGTATTACTCTTTCGCGAGTGCTCTTCACTTGATGCACAAAAGAGGGATAGAAATATGGAGAGCGCGGATGTATACAATTTTTATTGGCAAATTGAGTGCGTAATTGATGATATAATTTTGCCTTAAGTGATTTACTGGAATGACGGGCGACCTGATTAATTCGAGCCCTTATTTTTGATGTTTAGCACTTCGAGTTTTAGTATCGAAGTTTCGAACTCTCTTCGTAAATTTTATTTTAACGTTTATGAATTTAATGCTTGGTTAATTGGTTAAAAGGATTATTTCTCCCTTTTTAGTATGCCTTAAGAGCATTAAATATTTTATTATAATTACTTGTTTTAGTTATTATACTTTAAAAGTTTGAAATATTTCGTTTGCGAAATATATAATTCTATTTTGGATTTTTATTATTATTTTATTTTTGGTTTCAATTATTATTTCTTTAATAAATCAATCAATTTTAAGTTGTTTTATGATGTCAAAGCAATGCAATGTTATATACCAAAATTTAAATTTATAGTTAACTAATTATTTCTTTTGAATTTTGCAATATTGCTTGATTTTAATGATTTTAAAGATTGATCCTTACCGTAAAATTGAAACAAATTTCATTTTTCCAAAATTAACACGCAAAAATAAATATTGCAAAATTAATTTTACAATACATTTAAAAGTAAATTACAAATAGAAAATGGAAAATTCCAAGACACAAAAAATATATATTTTTTTAGTTGATCTCTTAGACACGCAAAATTCATATTAAAAACTCCTCAAACTTTGGAAACTCAAGAAAAAAGAATAACCGTACTTAAACCAGAAAATATGGCCCAACTTTTTGCATCATATAAAGCGCACACATATTTTTTCCCCAATAATAATTATCCCCGGAGCAAACAAAAGAAAAGATCCGCTTAAGAAGCAAATACTTGACATGCATATTTTCAAGTGTAGATAACACAAGTGCCATCCTTCTTCTTGCACTTGCTGCAAACCCATATATGTAATTGTCAGCACTCAACTTATTGGCAAGCCAAGAGAAAAAAAAAAGTGAAATGAAGATTTCCCCCGCAGCAACGGAATCGATTCCGTTGATATAGTATGCCGGCAGAGAGAAAGACAGTCTTTCCAACTGTCTCCAAAGTAAGATGACTACATGGCAATGATTATACACTGAGAGATTTACACCCTAATTACACTTGTATCGAACAGGCTTTTGATCTCTTTGATACACAGTAAACCTATTTTTGGTTTCATTAGTTTGTGCGAGCAATTCCGAGTAATATTCGAGTACTTCTCAAAACCCACTATATCGAAGGTATACTCGTATTCTGGGCTTAGAAGGAATAAGCTTTAGACATTCGCCAGGAGAGATTAAGCTCTACAATAATTACGTAATTCACCCGTTTAAATAAACGAACCGCTAACTTAGTTATATTAAACGCTTTAACTGGGGTTTTGAGCCCTCCTATACTAATAATAATGATAACCTTTACCAGACGAAATTGTTTATTAATTGCACGGTCTAGTCGCAATTACAGTTGCCAGGTTCTCTCTAACGTTACTACATTTTTGGTTGTTTAATTGTTTGCGATACAGCTTAAACTCAAATTTATCTTGTTTGTGTTTTACTGAACGTCCAATAAAACATGTATAAAAAAATTAGCTTTTTTTTTGGAAACCTTTGAAAAAGTTGTTTAATTTTTCGCAGCAAATTTAGCATTAATAATTGCAGCAATAAGAAAACCCTTTGCTTGAGCTGCACAATACTAATGACTGTCCCCGAAGGTAATTTTCATACAATTGAGGGTCTCTCTCGGTGTGTCATAATGATAGGGATGAAAGTGTGGGCACCGTGCGTCTTCCGTTAACAAAATGCTTCTGTTACGGTGTCTGAAGTAGGTTGCAAGACGACACTGATTTATTCTTAGGTGCAACATTAGCCTTCATAAGTAACCCTCTTATCAGGACAAACTATTTGGTTTCACCATTCACTTTGCCTGTTTCAATTAAATAATTTTGGTTCAATTTTAGAAAAGTTTTAGTACAAATACAAGTTTTATACTTGGAAGCATAATTTTTGCGAATTTAATGATTTCAAGAGAAATTTATGAACTTATGGAATTTTGCCAAAAGTTAATTACAGAATGCTTCATATGCAATGTGCTTAATTTATTATCAAATGCAAATATTAAATACTGGATGGTTGTAAATTAGTTTTATCGATTTTGCAAAATTTAAACTTTTTAATATAATTTTTTTTCCTTTGAATTTCCTCTTGCAAAAATAAGCATATAAAAATAACTGGAGAAGACCTCTGGTGCATGAGTCAAATATAATCAGAGTAAAAATCAATAATTTCAATTACACACCTTTGTAGCGCCTCATAACACGGTCTCCTGTAATTTAAGTTTTTAATAACCGTGTTCCTAGGAGCAATTAGTGCTTTTTAATTAAATGAAACTGCTCGTTACTAATCGTTGCCAACGACGAAACGAAAAACAAGAAGAGAAAAAAAAAGATCGCCAGTGCTGAAAGTTTAATTTTAGAAAAAGTGTCGACTCCCCGGTCTACCGGCAGCAGTATAGCATCGGCGGCGGCAATACAAGATGAAACGAAATGCTAAGAGCTTTGTTGTCATTGTCGCCGAATCACTCTACTATAATAATGAAAGTGCTGTGAGCTTTTCGTCGCCGTCGGTGACTGAAAGCTCTTTCTTGTAAATACCCGTTTCGCGTAATACAATAAACAGCACGCGTACAACCGCAATATTCCGGGGGATCGGGACGGAAGAAGAATGATGTGACACACGACGCACATGTGGTGCCCCGAGAAATCTGTCAATCTGGAAGGCGAGGAAGCGGTGTCGGCGCCGTCGACGCCCGCCGATTACAGTCCGCTGGTCTCGCCCATAACTGGTGCCGAAGGGGGCAGTCCCCCCAGCGTGGCGGCAACAGCGGCCGCGTCGTCACAACATCGCGGCTCTTTATCGCGTTCATCCATCGGCAATTGTTCGAGTCCATCGCTCCTGATGGCCGCCGCGTCGTCGTCGCCCCCCAAGTCGTCCACCTCGCATGCGACCGGCTCGCATACGCATTCGGGGGCGGTCGAGCATCCCGCCACATTGCCCCGAACGCTTTCCACCTCGGTGTTGCGCATCAAAGGACGCACTTCCTTTTGGGATAAGTTTTGGCATGAACGAAAAAAACGGGATTTGTAAGTTTAATTTTAATTGTTAATTTAATTTTAAAACAAAAAAAATTTAATTTAAAAAAGAAAGAAATATTTGAAAGGGGAAAATTATGCAAATTGGGTTTTCTTCATATTAAATTAATTTAATTAATTAATTACCATTTTTTCACCGTAAAAAGCTAATTACTTAATTTTAAAACCTAAACCAAATATTTTTGAGAGTCGGGTTTGGCATGCAAATACATATTACGACAAAGAGAGCGGAACGGCTGTGTGTATAAGTTTCAGTTAATTAAAATCTGGTGCCACCGGAATGAGAATATGTGCCGAATGTGTATAATTAAATTGACTGCGTTTTAATTTGCACGCCAATTATTATTATTATTGGACATTTCATGAATTTGATAGGAATTTATCACTAATTAATTCACTTAATACATTTCGTATACGTAACAAATTGAAATAAATTAGTACCAGATTGGAATAGAATTTCATAAATTAAATAATATTCAAATCGGGACAAGAAGAAATTTCGGTAAATTCCGAGCCGTGGAATTTTTAGGTAATTAAAGAACCTGCAACTTTTAAACAAGCTTAAAAGTTTTAAACGCCTTGTCTGCTGAATATTCAATCTGCAATTCTGGACATATAAAAATTAATGACTCCATCTCAGTGAAAGTTTTCCCCTTTTGAGCATCTTTTTTTCTTTTTCTTTCATCATATAAATGTTTAAGTAAGAAAAAAATAGATTTCTTTATTTTTAGAAGCTCAGAAGAAATCAGAAGAATATTAAGAAACTTTACCAAAGCTCTCTTGTTTGACCTTTTTATTTTCCCATTGACTGATCTTCTTTATTGTGATCCCTAAGAAGCAATAAAGTATTGGAAAAGTTTCTGTTTCTTCTTTAAATGTTTTGTAATTTTCCCAAGTGATGATCGATTACACATTTTTATATTTGAACTTTTATTGTTTGCTTTGATTGGATGTAATTGTAGTAACACTACAAACAATTGCAACTAAAAATAGATTACAGGTGCAATAAAATTAATGCTTTGTAATTACGAATGCAGTAACATTATTACTATAACTATCTCAAAAGGAAAACTGATATTAGATCAACTTGAAAGCGATGAATTGCATTTTGAGGAGGCGGCTGCTGGATTCAGGGCACAGGAAACTCACTATTTTAAACAGAGTCGAAATAACAAACTTTACCATTGAAAGCTTTAGCATATACACAGAAAATTTGTTTACGTATAATATGCATCGTGCATTTCATTCAGTTGTACTCTCGATAAATGAATGGTGTCGGTGGCAAAGATATGGCGTGCCAACAGTCACGTATTCACACAGAGCCCTTTTATCGACTTTTCGCTTCGAAGTTTCCGTTTTAATCGCTTGGCGAGAAAAATTACTCGCTTCTTTTTTCCGCTTGAATTTTTCATCGATACCATTTTCCACCTATTTTTTTTTCTTCTGGTGCGGGCGCCACCTGTGGCAACGGCATTTAAGGCCTAGGAAATAAATTTTGCAGGAAGCCCTCGTCAGCGTCGTTCACGATCGTCGAACAGATTTTATTAGATTCGATCGGCAGAGCATGAATATGCAATGAGTGGCTCCATTTTGCCGCCTCCATCCATGATTTCTGATCTACTTACCGTACGTGTAATGGGTCTCTGACAGTCTGGCAAAGCCGCCCACGCATCTTTTAAAATTCATCAGAAATAACGCGTTAAATACTACGTCCGAAAACAAATGAACATCGGATATTTGGATTGCTTAAGGTCGCAATAGTTTATTTTTTAAGTTTTACTAAGATGGAGGTTACGCCGAACAAACAATGCTATTTTTATTAATTTTTTGCTCATATTGATTCATCGGTTGTCTGAAAGCCAAATTATATTGTTTGTTGCAGTTTTTTTCTTCTTTTTGTTTCAATGCTAAAATAAGATTTTGATTTGAATTTGGTATTTAAAATAAATAATGACTAAAAAGATCATTAAAAATTCAATTGATAATATTTCCTTGAAAAATAAACTTAAATCCAATTTTAGAAAAGAATAAAATTTTAAAGACGCCACCAGAATAGTTCACAATAAAAGTTGGGAAGATAGAACGACATCACGCAAACGGTAAAGTATGAATGCGGCTTAACAGTTTTACTACTCGCTTCTTCTTCGGCTCTATTTGTTAGAATAGCTTTGAAAAACGGATGTCAAGTGTGTGACAAAAGATATGTCATATCGTTCAATCGTGTGCTATCTGTCTATAAATCATTACTTTTGAACTTGTATCTTTTTATACTGTTTTTACATTATTCCTTTTTCCGCTGCGGTGGTTTCCCTCAACATTACAATTTACCAACAGGATTACGATCATCAATCAAACGTCTCCAACAGGTCGAAATGCCTTGAGCATTTTATATTCCTCGAAATGTGTTGCGTTAGTAACATATTACCCCAAAATATAGCTGGAATTGCAGAAGGGTTGCTTGTTTTTTGGATATTTTTTTTTTTGCGTTTTGACTTTTTGTTAATTGTTGATGGAGGATGCTTTATCCTCAAGAGCACAATGCTGGAAAATATTTTTTTGCATTGATGAAAGTGCTTTTTACAATAAATAAAAAATTTAATTTTTCTAATATTTCCTTGTGTTTTTACAGTCATGGTGAAGATCTCATAGTCACACCGTTCGCACAAATCCTTGCCAGCTTGCGCAGCGTTCGAAACAATTTTCAAAGTCTTACCAATGTGCCCACAAACAAGTAAGTTTTTCATTTTATTGGTTATATTAAATTTGCATTTAATAATAACAATAAATTTAAGTAAAGTTTTTAAGTTTAATTTTAATAAAACATTGTTTTTATTAAATAAAAATAAAGTAATAATAATAACCTTTGTCAGTTTGATGAAACTCGGGTAGTATGAATTTTAAAATAATTGCTTTTAATCATTATTAAAAGCAACTTTATGTGTATCTTAGAAGCATAATAATAGTTTATATGATTGAAAAGCTTCATTTGACGTGATCCGGTTAGAATTTTATATTTTGCATTGCCTCTTATTGCACGTAAAAAGCTTATGAACAAATGGAACGACAGCTCATTTAAAAAGTTTCACATAGGATTTCTCATAAAAATCGTAATGGAAAATCACCTGCTAACAATGAAGGAATTTATTTTATAATTTTATTATTCCATATTGTTTGTTATATAGTGATATTGTTGTGATTGCAGGTCTCGTCGTTCTTCGGGGGCCACAACTGCGACGCCACAGCCTCCTAGGGTCGCTCCTGGAGGTAATTTTCTTCCTTGATTCCTTTTAATGCCTTTCATAAATTTGATAAATTAATGTTTTGTTGGTTTTCCGAAAAGAGGCATCTTTGGCGAACTATGCGCATTTTGCAAAAATGCCCTTAAGTTTATTTTTATAAACTTTTAACCGTTTCATGAAGTTTAAATTTTTTATTAAAAAAAACCAGTAATTTTTAAATGTGAAAAACTTTTTGTAAAATTGGTTGCATACGGTAGCTTTTCCACTTTTCCCCGGAAAATAGTTTCCCAAGACGTAGGCCGACGCCAGTAAAAATTAATATGAATCAGCGCGCGTTTTGAATGCTGCCGATGCGCGTCAAGCACGAGGAAAACCCACATCAATAATTTACCAGTACTGGGCCCTTGCATGACCCGGACCCACGCAATTGATCAATTATTCATCGGACTGGTAATAATTGATGAAACCGTGAAAACGCAACTTGACACGAAACGGAAAAACTACCTGTAACAACCAAAGTCCAAGAGGAAAGCTAATAATAATTCAGCGGTTTTTCTTCTTCTTTTTTTTTAATTTTATTTTCCTACGGTTTTTCAACTGACGATTTTATGTATGTAATTGTACAAATATACGGACAGTTGAATGCACAACAGAAAAATTATATAGATTTATGAGGAAAAACCGCAAACGGTATATTCAATTTCGAACGAATATGTATTTTATTATGTGAATCGAGTTTTATTAGTAGTAAGTACGATGGTTTTTCCAGACGAGGCTTACATGAAAATGGCAATTGAAACGATGGAAGAACTGGATTGGTGCCTGGACCAATTGGAGACTATCCAGACCCATCGTTCCGTTTCCGACATGGCATCACTAAAGGTAAGAAGAGACAGTTTTTTTCTCGTTTACTTTTGTTTTTGTCTTTCTTCTTTTTTTTTATTACGTCCCTGTGTTTTGATTGAATTTTCGCGTCGATCGCCTCTAGCGTCTGCTACTTCTTCGATTTGTTTTCTTTGCATCGGTCCCTTTTCTCAAGAAATGCCGTTGTTTACACATCGATGGCAAAGATCTCACGAAAAGGAAATGTTTTCAATTTCCGATAATTGCAAATTTTTATAGGCTGTTTTATTTTTATTTTAGCAAAGTTTAAATAATAATTTTTTTCTTTAAATTTTCGTTTTTCAACAGAAAAAATAATTTCAAATAAAAAACAAAGGCATTAATTAAAAATATTGCACATTTTTTAATTTTTCAAATGAAATATTGTTATAAGTACAGAATTTTTTTTATGTTTCGGAATAGTTTAACTTTAACTTAAAAATTAGTGCGATACCGTAATTGGATTATATGAACAATTGTGCTGATTTTAATTGTGATGGACAGTTAGCGCGAAAGATATTAATTAGGAGATACGAGTTATTGAGTTCTCCAAACCTAATTTAGTTAATTGCTTAGTTTCGTCTCTTTGCCGTTCGAACAGGATGCTGCTGTTCCGATGGAACTGCGCGCTGAGCTTTTGTCCCTCCGAATACACACTTGGCTGGTAGAGAGAGTTGTGAAAGGAAAAAGTACACTCTAATTATGAAATGCTGAATAACTTTTAACTAATGAAACATTTTTCTTTTTTCTTAATTAATATTACTTTTGCATTTCGTTAAAAAATAATTGATATTTTCAATAAAACAATTTCTTAAAAAAATAATATGAAACAGATATGATAAAGATACAAAATATCTTAAAAAAAACTAACAAAATTGAATTTGTAAAAAATTGCATATTTACATTGAAATGTTCAATTCAATTGTAGGCAATATAGATTCGGATAAATTGGCAGTTTCGCTATAGTCACACACTGCATTTATATTGCCGCATCATTTATAAATCTAAATTTGCAATTGGCAATTCGGTAAACCGTTACGAAGCAATCAGGCGGCTAATGAACATTGAACGGTCACACATTTGTTGAAATCTATTCGGACTGCGTGTGCATGTGAATTGCTGTATGTGTGTGCGTGTAGCATACGGCTAATTTGTGTATTTGCCATTGACAAGAATCGCTCAAACCGAATCAAATCAATTGAACGGCTCTATACAGACGGTCGAATGGACCGGTACTGATAGATTGGTTGACCAGCTCAGGGAAATTCAAATCGTTGAGCTCTCTGCATGTACCGTGTATTGCACTTTCCGTCCGACCGTAGAAAATTACATTAAAAATTTAACTTTTTTTCCTGTTGCCCATTACCATTTTTTTTTTTAAGAAGTTTGAGAAGTATTTTTAACATTTTTTTTAAGCTTAGAAACATTTCTAGTAAATACATAAAAATGCAGCAGCCCTTTAAAAAACTCAAATTTAAACATTTTTAATTTTCTCTCAACTGAAAAAAGTTATCGCAATCACAAATAATTTAGCATTTTTGGTAGAAAATTTATTGGAATTTTATATCAGTTAATTAATATTAATGGTGAATTATTAATTAATTTTGGCGAAATGTTTTTAGACCCTTCGATGGCAGTAAAAAGTTGCTTTGGGGTAATTATGGTTTGTAAAGTATTATTACATCTGAAGAAATATATTAAAAAGTTTAAATGGCTCGGTAACTTTTTAATTAATTGCCGCATAAATCTTAAGGTTTTTTTAATGAAATTTATCTTGCTTTTAAAGGAAAATTCTTTGCATTTTAAATTGTAATTTAATTGAAAACCTTTAAGAATTTCTAAATTATTATTATTTTCTTTTTTGCTAATGATAGGAATTAATAAATTAATAAATATTTTGCAGTGTCATGTTACGGTGATTTATTTATTTATGTTGCGTTATTATCGACATGCATGTATTGTGCAGTTCGATTGATTGCACCGTATGAATGACTTCCTTGTTTGCTAAGCCGTTACCATTATATCAAATATGTTTTTGTCATTTTATGCGAGCGAGAGGTTATTGAAAGTTCAAAAGAGGATACAATACACTAATAAGTATTTTTTCTTAATTTTAAATAATTTGCGTAATTTATTATATTTATTTCTTTTTTTTTTGTGAAGAACTCCCGTGGTATTTTTAAAATGGCTTAACTGAAAGATGACTGACTTAAAGTTTCTTAACTTTATTGTGAGTGGAGGATTTTACGATTTTACCATTTTACGTTGACGCAAAATGAAGTGTTTATTATTATGGACGATTTTTTATCGGTTTTAATAAAAGTTAAACGAACTTTTGTTTTTGATGCGTGTTCAACAGAATTGTCTTTTAAGTGTTTTGAACTTTAAAAATATTAGAAAAGTTTCCGCTTGATTTGTGGCTTTTAACCAAAACCTAAAAGTTTTGTAATATTTTAAAAGTGCTTTTTTTTTAGAATTAATTTTAAATTTGATACTTTTGGCAATATAGTTTAAATGTTTTGTTATTTATGCAATAGCAATGTATGAACACTAATTTTCATAAATAAAACTTACTGAGAACATTAGCTTCTTGGCACGGAAAAAGAATTAGGAAAACTAATGTTTACACATTAATTGTTACATCAAGCTCGTGTTTATGCCAAGAAGGATTTCCCAAAGCCTTGATTTCCCCATTAAACAACCAATCAGTATGTTACCGCAACATCCTTGTCTATACTCAGATCCATAATCCAATAAACACATTGTTCCAAAAGCATTTCTTAATCGATCAATCAGTAAACTCCATAACAACACCTTTAATATCGAAGATTTGTTTAATGAATTTTCATTCGGCGCTCTAATTAATTAAATAATTAGTTGCAACAACGCGAAAACGGTTTTATTTTTCTCGCAAAAAGCAAATATGGATCAAGGATTCAACGGACTGAATTATGAATATTGTGAGAAAGAACCAAACGAAAAACATGCTATGAAGAAAATTTGTGAAGGAAGTTCGTTGGGCAATACTCTTTATTGATGGCTGTCTGATGATAAAACTTCAAAAGTTTTTTTTTTTCGTTTGTGTACAGTGATATAAATCTGGATGCGGATCGAGAGAAGATTGCAAAAGCGGTGTAACAAATGCGTATTGCGTAACCTCGGGGTGAAAAATAGGTCGCAATCGCAATTTTAATAACGCATTTTTTGCATCGCACGCATTGTGCCGTTATTAAAAACTATGGATTTTGTTGTGCCAAGGTGCAAATCATTATCAACCACTGTTTTTTTTTTAATTTTAGTTGTGTCCTGCAAATTTTTATTATCCATTGGCATTGCATTTTTGTTCTTGTTAAAAGATTGTATAAATTAAATCTTTTTTTTTCTTTCCTTTTTGAAATGCGAAATCTCCAAGTTGATTATTTGTTTGATAATTTTTGCAAAATCATAATTCTTCAGGCCAAATTTTTTATTTTAATACTTCTTTTCATTTTATTATTTTTTGAAAAGTACAAAAATCCAAACCAGCCAAATCTGTAGATTTTTAAACATTTTTATCAAAATTCTGTATAAAGAAAAATTAATTTAAAATTTTCAATGTCAATATTCAAGAAAATATTAATAGCAAAATATTGCTATTAAAAATTGCAAATACAATATTACACTTTATGCTTCTATTTACTTTTACCATTTAAATATATTAACAAACAATTTGTAATTAGAATTGAACTCTTGAAAGCTCAATAAGTGACGTAAAAAATGAAAAATAATTAACGGCCCATTGAACAGCAACGGAATTTTGCAATAATCGTTACCTCTAAATTGGCCTTTGCAATTTGAAAAATAAATGGCTTATTCAATAAATCCGTGCAATGTACTTGACACAAAATTTGCACTTTACACATAATATACACACTTGCAAACGCATAAACACACGTCGAAAATAAATGCACTCGTTTATTTTTAGTGCACAGCTGTTTATTTTAAAATCAAACTTTTCGAGTTCTCATTTATTAATCCAGCGCCAGATCATTTGCAGTGTATGCTTTAGAAGAATAGTTGCATAGTAGTAAACAAGTAAAATCTATGCAAAATCTAAATTTGTTTCAGAAGAACTTTGCACTTTTTCGCACATCCAGCATATTTACATAATTTCGAACATGTAATTTATTGTATAGCGATTATTGGGCTGTTTCGTAACATCGGCAATTAAACATAATTTCGCTGTGCATAACAAATTTTAAGCAATGCGACGAATTTTAAACATTCGCCTCGATTATGCAACGGGGCGACGCGTGAGACGCAAAAAAAGTATAATGATTAATTGTCAGCGTACTTTAATTATCTCTCGTAAGTTTAAGCAAGGCACCCACGGAGCCATTTTTTTCTCGTTCGTTCTCTTCTACGACGAACGGAAATTTGCATTAATTACTTTTCGGTTTCTCTCAATAAATTATTTATTAATCGTTTTTTAACTCTGTGGGCGTATAATTAGTGTTTATCTTGTTTCGATTTTCTCGAGCTTGTGTGCGTTCGCTGTAAGTGTTTCTATTGAGAAATCGCAAATTTGCACTTTCGAATTAAATCCGTAATAACAATTAATTATGATTTTGTTTTTCATAATGTGTGTGTATTCTATATTGTTTCAAGGTTCATTGTTTGGATTTTATTTGTTGTTGGACGATTTTTTTGTTTTTGTAATATATTGTAAGTGTTTGTGTGCTTTAAAGTATAATTGTTGAACTTTTCCCCTCTGGTAAAGTCCTTCTAATTTTAAATTGTCGAAACTTTTATTATTGTTCACTTAAATTCGGGTGGTTTTGTTATTAAAGAAAATTTTAATTACTGCTTATTTTTAATTGGAATGTATTTTCGCAATCATTTTTTTGAAAAATTAAATTTTGAATTTGCTCTAATTTTTAAATAATAAGATTTAAAAATCACTTTACTGCTAATAATTTTCATTAAAATTATCCATAAAATATTTTTGTGTTGTTTTTTATTTTATAGTATCATAGTACGTAATTATTTTATTTATGAAACCTTTTCATTCAAAAAGCTTTTTGCAAATTACATTGACATTCACTTAGAAAAAATGCTAAAAATAAAAACTATAACACAAAAATATGTTTATTTCAAGGAAGCAACATCTTTTTTTAAACTGTGAAAAAATATATATCTTACATAAAAATTTACTTAAATTTAATTTCAGACATTCAGACGAATTTTGAACGAAATATTAGCAATTTGAAACGTCTCTTTTTATAAGCATCAATTTACTAAACAAAAAATCTATACCGACTTAATCGTATTTCTTATGCAATCCATCGATTTTTTGGAACACCAACGCACTATTAAATATCGAATTGCTCATTATTCGCCAATTGGCAATTTGCATAACAATCGCTATAATTTTTTTTTTTACAATTGTTTACTACGTTAGTTTGGCGAATAACAGTTTCTAGTACGCCACACACATAAAAAGAAAACTAAAACAGTCGTAGTACAGTTAATGTGAAATAAAAATTAACAACATTATATTGTTATTGTAAAATTGCATAGTCGTTGCGCAATTTCACATGGCCAAGTAAATAGTGCAACTCGTTTGAATTTTGAGTCATTGTTTCACCACCATTACCATTATGAATATTCAGTGACGAGCTTAAAGCTTTCAGTTCTTTTAGCTTCGGTTGTCGCTGCATTTTTTGCATAAACATTTCAGTTTTGCAAAGGAATTTAAGAAATTTCTTTTATAAATTGAATAGGGTAGGGTTTATACGAAGTTTTTTTTTTTAGGTCATCCCTTGAATATAAAGTTTAAAACGTTAAATTAAATATTTTGTGGTTGCATATTTTTATTTTTTATAAAGTTTATCGAAATATTTTTATTATGTAAATAATTGTTTTTTATTTTATTTTTTATTTTAATTAATTGATTCATTTAGTTATCTAAAAAGCTTCTTTAGGGGTAATCAAGCGAAAATGGAAAAATATTACTGATATTGATGGATAAACAAAAATATTAAGCAATAATGAGACATAATAGAATTACAAAAAAAAAATTATATGAACGTTGAGAAATAGAGAAATGGTTCTCTTGAAAACTGAATTAAGGCTAATGCCATCAATTATCACTTCATCGATTGTTTTGACTTGTCTTTGACGTCAAAAGAAAATAGTAGCGCAGACCCGTTCCGTTTACTCTCTTCAGCTACTAGCATTTTTCTAAATCGATATTCAATGTTTTTGTATAGATCGACTAATTGTTTGTGTGAAACTAATTTTCCGTTTTTCACTTGCGTCGTCGGCCTTCCTACATAAACATTTCGTTTTCATTTTCTGCGTCCATGATGCAGTAAAAGGTAAAAATATCGAGGTCGATTACATTTAACCATTATTTCCCAATTTTGTTTTATTTTTCGTCCTTTTAATTCGGGGACAAAGTATAGGTGCTTATATTAATGAGTGAATGATTTCCATATTTTAGGGTGAAAATTTGGGTGAAAACAGAGGCCGATCACTCTTTGCAAAAGATGCTTATCGACCCTTTTAGCGACATTGACCTTAATGAATAGAAACATTCAATATGTACAATACATTTATACGTTACGCTTAATACTTGTAATTAATTAACCATTTTTTATAACTAAAAATAGGACTAGTTGGATAATAAATTTTTGGCGGTGTGATGATTTTATTAATGCGTGGGTGTGTGCTATTTACGACTCTCCGATGTTTTTCTTGTTTGCTTGCACGTAACTTAAATACCTGAAATATTTTATTTACTTCCCTTATCAATTAAGACTTTTAGGTGGTATTTATTATTCAAATTTGTTTGCTCTTGTGTAAAAGTGTTGTATATTATGTGGAAAAACAAAATCCAAACCAGACCAATTGGTGTCTGTCTTACTGATAAGGAATAACTGTTCTAACGTAACACTTTTTTTCTTAATTATTATTTTATTTAATGTTTTTGAACGTTTATTTTTTCATTACGGTTTACTTTAATTAAGCCTTAGGCTTTGAAATGTTTTGACTTTTGTTTTGTTAAGACAAATGATTTTTTTTTCTTTTTTAATCGGGTATAACAAAATGCCCAATTTTCAAATGCTTCAACTGTTGTTCTAAAAATGCGTTTACGTCAAAATCGCTTTTGTAGTTTTTATTTAGCAATTTAAATATTTTAAGTGGATAGTAACCGTGCGAAAAATGAGGCTAATCTATAAAAAAATAACACAGCAAAGATAAGAATTTCGCCAACCCAAATTTTCTGCACGCGAAACCTTTGACCGTCAAATCCATATCATAGCTTTTCATCTCGGAAGGCATTTTTGCACTTGGAGTCCTAGACGTAACTCTACGTAATCCTTGACCTAATCTCCAATAAACTACTACTCATTATCAAAGGGTAATAACGTGCGAGAGGATAATGTTAAGGTTGCCTCATTTGTTCTTAATGTCCATGGTTTTTCTCCCGGGAGCTTAATGCTCATGCGAGAGCCTCCAAGAATTCTAAATGATATCATGATATGAGTAGTACGAGTTTGTAGTAATATTGTACAATATTTTGTGGTGTTGTTCATATTTAATAAATAATTCTGTGCATGCAAAAAATACTTTACATTGCACGTCACTGCTTGACTCCGGACAGGATCAAGAAGTGATAAGGAAGGTCCAGGGTCTTAACCTCCGATCAATTATTCTTATTATGATCATTATTGTAAAGTTATAAAAGTGTAAATATGTGCTTACAGACACATATACAAAGAAGAAAGAAGTCAAAAACATGTTCGTCTGATAGCAAAATGTCATATCGAAAGACTAGCAGGAATTAACCGGAATTGTTTCCTTTATTACTTGTATTATCTATCTATTTGAAATTTATGATCTATTCTTTTTTTTTTTCAACGAAAATTATTTATTTATGACACATTTTTGCGTTTTCCTCATTACTTAAAAGTTTCAAAACTATGACTAATGGATGAATAATTTTTGTTTTAATTTCCTTGCAGAAAAACTTGTAAATTTTACGCAAATTTTCCATATTCTTTTAAAATATTTGTTTAATTTTAAATGATTCACTAATGCCTTTATTTTTGCAAATAAATAATAATGCGGCATTGTGCATTTTTGCGTGGTTGGGTGAAAGTATAGTTGCGAGTTTTATTTGTTGCACTTTAATTTTTAATTGAAATGTTTCGGTGTGTATTGACGTGCACGGTTTTTGCAATTTTAATAAGCCGTAATTTAGGTGCTAATTGCGAAAAGATCTATTTTTAGAGAATTGAACAAAAAGCGAAAATTTGTGCTGTTTAATTTTAGCAAAAGCGACGACGACTGCCGTAATTATAATTCTCTTAATTAAATGTTAAATGTGTATACGAAATATTTAGGAGTGTAAAATCAAGTCTCGATTGTTGTCAGCTTTTTCCATTTTCCGGAAAACATCATGCGGATTATTTTCCCTCTTTTGCATTAATTTTCCATTCAGAAATTACCATTTTAAAATGGTCTTTTATCTTTCCAAATTTTCCTTGAATATTATTTTTTATTTCTTTTTAATAAATAGGGTGGATTTTTATGTTTATTTTAACATAATGTTTTGCAAAACATATTTTCAATATTTTATGTAGTATTGGCATTTATAATTATTATGCTGGCGCCAAAATCTTAGCACTGCCTTAAAAAAAATTGCGTTGTGTCAAGAGGAACCGAAGGTGTAAATACCTAAACACCCACAACTAAAGCAAATTTATAACTTTATTTATGAAGCATTTTTGCGCGCTTAGTTTGAGCTTATACATTCGTTTATTACAGCTTATTATAAGACTGGTGACGACTCGAAATATTTATCATTATTATTATTATTGTTGTTATTAAAGTCGGAGGCGGTTTCTCATCCGAAGTATAAATTTGTACTCGTATATAACGCAGCAAGACATTCTCTCATTTACCAAATGGGAATTTCTGGTTAGTTTTCGCATTTTGCTAAATTTATCATTCACTATGAAATATTGAAAATGCTTTTTCCAACATCGCACATCCGTTTTATTTTCCATTATTAAAACCTAATTTAAAACCGGTTGATTCCTTGTGGCGACGCTTGAAAAGAGTAAAAAACTAGTGGCGTGTATATTATTTTTTAGTTTTCGATTATAAATAAACAAAAGCCAATTAGTATAAAATGTTTAAAGTAATAAAGTTTATTCTTTTTTGACATAAAGCAATTTATTTCTGCACTTATACAACAAACAATATGTTTATAAAGCACTTTCACCTTTTATACTCTTTTTTTTGTATGTTTTTACTTGGTTTTTCGTTCAAAGCGAACAATGACTGATTTAATTATCGGACAAGTCATAATTATAAATAATAATTCAAAGAGTGTGTCTGAGGGAATTATACAAAGACTTTTTTTTATATTTATAGTTGCTACCTTTGGAAGAAAGATAAAACTGTTTGTTTTTACAGTTATTTAATTCTAACAACAACAGCTAATTATTTAAACAATGCGTAATATTTTTTTTATTTATTATTCACGTATCTTATAAAATTAATAAAACAAAACAGTTTCCTGAATTTTGCATTTGTTCTTCTCTTGCTTGGATTATGTTTCATTACTTTTAATTAGTCACTGAGTGTACATTATCCTTAATAATAAATAATAATAAAAAACACAAGACGCGATAAGTAATTGTATCAATACAGTGTAATTTTGCTGACCATATTAATCATATGCGCGTTAACGATTTGTTGTTGCGGATATAATTAGTATTGATTTTGCGGATTTTAATATTTTAATAAGTTAATGAGCGTAAAAAACAATTTTGCGTTTGGTTTTATTTTTAGACGTTCGGTTTGGTGAAAATGAATTCAGCTAATAAGCAATAATTATTGCTTGTTAACAAGTGGCCAATATGAGTGTGTTTTAAGTGCTGTATTTTTCGTCCATCGGATTTTCCTACCTTAAAACATACAAAAAAAAAAGTATAGATTTTTTTATGTGTCATTTTTGCGTGCGTATTGTGTAGTACTTCCAGGAAATGTAATAATAAAACTTGAACGAAATGAAAAAGTCCAACTGTACTGGCACAGTTGTTTTATTTTCTATGAAAATCATAGCTAAATAATGACTGATTCCTAAAACTGTGAACAAAGAAATGTCTTTTTTTATATAAAAATCTGTTTGTAACTTTTTTTAAAAATTGTTTTCGTGGAATTTATATAAAATAAAAACGTAAAAACGTGTAGATTGTCACACTAAATTTGGTAACAAAAATTCGGCAAGTTGCCTTTTTAGGTCCCCGATGCAAATTTTTTCGCGACGAAAACTTCGAGAAACACAACAAGAATGAGTGATTGAATGCTAATTGGCAAAACTTGTTGTATACTTCTAATAAATTTATGCAATTTAATTTATTCGGTATTGTTTTGAGTCGACAATGTTTCCCCCATCGACTTATAATGCGTAAAAAGTGGAAGCCCGATGAGTAGAAAGTGTATAGAACAAGTTCTTAACGAACCTTCTGCTTCTCCGCGCCAATGCGAAGACTTTGCAGACATATAAGCATAGCGGCAAACATAATTTATTCATTAAGTAAATTGAGATTTATAACTGCACCTATTAATCTGTTGAAGCGTACATTTGCTAGTACGCTAATAAGCAATTTGCGAGTCATTTTCTCGTTTAAAGTCTTTTACTACTACATATTTTACTATTTCATTTCATCAAGATATTATTTTAAATGCTTATTAAATTGATACATTAATAAATTTCTTCAATTTATTACTACATTTTTCGTTTTGGAGAGATTCTTATAATTAATTAATTAAATTCTCCCACCTGTGATTATAATTTAAATACATTCCACGCATAGCGTTTGAACGTAGTAAACGTAATTAAATTAAACGGTTTTATTAAATGAAAGTTTAATAAAATAATGAAATAATGGAAAACATGTTTTTAGTTAATTAGTTTTTACTAGAAGACGCCCAATGGCCACGCCATTTTCACTTCACAGTTAATTATTTTTTTGAATAAACATCTAAGATTGCTGAATAGTTCTCTTTGATAAATAACGAAAGTAATTAGGCAATTTCTTTATCTAATACTAAATAAACTGATAAATTACCTTTTCAGATATGTTTTTTTTTTTCTGTGTAACTTATTAATTATTTGGGAAATACCATAGTCACAATTAAATAGGTCAGCTATCCATTATTTGCTTTCATTTAAATAAACTGTTATTGCAACAATAAAATCGACCTTTATTTTCCACACATTATACTAGTGCAGCCTTCGCTGAAAATAAAACTGAGTCTTAGAATTCGGAAAACTTCAAAAGGAAAAACCGAATTTGTTATATATTTGTGTAAACCAAATGTTTCTCTCAGCCGCAAGGAAATTCTAATTTTAGAAGCATTTAATAATTTATATTTGATTGACCTAAAATGTACCTATTTTATTAATGAATATTACTTATTATAATTATTATATTGAGTAAACCCATATTAATTGAAATTTCCCAAAGGGGAATTGAAAAAAGTACGATTAGCGTTCGTAATTTGTGCTCTTTATTTCGCAATGCGATTTCAAAAACAGCAAAGCTTTCAGGGTAAATTATCTAAAAGCATATTCAGCAAAGTAATTACAATCTAAGCCGAAACCAATTCAATTATAATGAATAGAAAACTTGAATTGAAAATAATATTCCAGAAGTATAGTAGTAGTATAGAGAACTCCTTTGTATAATATAAATTTGCATATTAAAGACTGAGAGCTTCTCGTTACCTATTAAAACTTTCACGAAATAAAAAAGATGATGAATAAGCACACAAACAGCGAGAGCTCTGCTGCTTGAAAACATCCCGTCTTTATTGTGTTAATCCCATCACGACTATTGGCATTGTATTTTTTAATTGGCAATATTGGGAAAGTGATTATTTTCCCAGCGATATAATAGAGACGTTCACTCGAGTGCATCCACTCCGATAACTTTGATCCTGACGATCTTGAAGGATGCATTATTTAATAAAATATTAATCAATTTCTATAGTATACCGAGAAAATAAACAATTAATTGTTTTATTAGTTTAATAAACAAAAAATCCGCAAAACGCACAACGTAAATTCCCATCATTCACTTATCTATTGGGCTATACCTATCCAAAAAAGGATTAATTAATTAAAACCCCCTTCAAAATATTACTGAAATAATAATAATTATAAACGTTTTGATAGTAATAATAATAATAATAGTTTGGATAAATATTATGCAGTTCGCGAATATTCCGGGAATGTTTTCCGATCCAGGATTTCCCTGTTTTCCCCGATGGGTGCGCTCTCGCGAAACTACGCACGGAGCGTGCCAATAGTTTTCGGAATCCCTGGATGCGTCACGCTCTCCTTGTTGCGTATGTTTGTACATACATGCGATATGTACGGGCTCGGGCAACCCTTTCGAAATAGCACGCGTTAAGCGTATACGTGACTCTGTCAATGTAGTCCACGACGCCCATAGTATAGTATTTTATGCCCGGATCGATGTATGTTTTGTTGAGCGCCACGTAAAAATAAAACTTGCCCGATGTGTGTAAAAGTAGGTTGATACGCACCCACACACGCACGCACACACACACACACACTAACATACAAATCTGAATGCTTTTACGATACCGCGTGTGACTGCCTCTGTATGGCTGTATGTGTAACGTGTGTATGTGTGTGCGTGCGGTGGAAATGCGCGGCCGGCGGTGGATATTTAAGAAAAGCGCCGCGGCCGCTAATGTTCAGTATTTAACTAGCTTTCGCGCTTTAAGCATTCAATAACGTATACGCTCACCGATATATAACGCTGTATAAAAAGTTAATATTATATTTCGTTAAAAGCGTTTGCATTGAAGTGCATACCTCTTGCATCTATATCTGCATAGAGTATATTGCATGTTTGATCTTCTTTTGAGATCGTTCTTGAACATGTTTACCAGCGACGACCAAACGGTCGCCCTGCAAAGGGCTCGCGATGAAGAAATGACCAGCAGGATTCCTCCTGCCTCCGAGAAACTGTTCGAGTGTTTGCCCTGGCTGAATATCATGACCGATATTGCTATCACTGCTGCCGTTGCTGAACTTAAGGTTCGTTTTGCAAATGTATTTTTTTGTCGGCAAGGAAGTCCGCCTTGTTTAGTTTACTTTTATGGTTTTCAAATGGTTATAGTTAACTTTATTATTTTAAATCATTGATTGAAGGGCTAAGTTTAATCTTTTTAAAGTTTTTCTCCGGTTGTATTAATTAGTAACGTTTTCATTTTAAATAAATGAATGAAAGGATGAGTTTAATGATTATAAAAGCTTTTCTTCGGTTGTATTAATTTGTAACGTTGATTTTTCATTGAAAAACATACATATTTCTGAATGAAACTCGTAAAGTAATTATTTTCAATGCGCTTATTTATTAAAGTGTAGATTGGCAAATATTTTTATATAAAAAAAAACTGGCAAGTTTTTTATACTTCATTGTATTTCCAACAAATTAAATATGTAATGTGAATAAAATAGGAAAATATTTTTTCCTTAAGTGTTTTTATACTAAATTCAAAACGAGTTTGGCTTAATTGAATAAATCATTTAAAGATTATTTAAAATGTGTGATTAATTAAAGGATCATGGGTGTACTTAAAAAATATAATCCTTAAAACTCTCCAAAATTTTAATCAGTTTTTTTATTCATGACACGTAATGAATAAAGACTTTTTTAATAAAAGACTTAACATAAAAACGCGTTGCAAATGATGGAAACTACCTAACTGTAATTAAACAGAAAAATGAAAAAAAATGC
The DNA here is from genome assembly GCA_030556065.1 of Holobus sp. GC000080. NCBI lineage: Eukaryota > Metazoa > Arthropoda > Insecta > Coleoptera > Staphylinidae > Holobus > Holobus sp. GC000080. Next base: position 15,196 of record JASKGO010003740.1, on the reverse strand, counting down.
AAATAAAGCGGTTAATTTAAATATTATTAATTGTGTCTGCTGTATCTCCAACCGGCTCACAGCTTGCGTCTAAGCTACTGTTTAATTGCTGATTACGTTTGATTCGCGATAGCATTTACAGAGATTACGTATAGGATACATTTTCGACTACTATTTGCTCATCCATTTGTTTGTCATTACGATGATTGCGATAAGCAACAGATCATTCAGTCTGGACGTGCTTTCCGTACGGTTTTTTTTTTCTGTTTTTTTTTTTTAACGTTTTTCTGAAAGCGGCAGAAGAAATACGTCAAGTGAAAGTTAGTTAGTAATGATTCTTTGTAACTCATTGTCAAGAGCAATTTTGTAAAAACAAAAAAATATATTTTCTGCTTTTGTCTTTTTTAATTGATTCAATTGATCTCTTTTTTTACTCAGTAATTGTGACGATTCGAGAAGTATAAAAATGTTGCCTTTCCAGATTTTTTTCTGTTTCTTTTAATTATTATTGCTGAGATAATAATAAAGTACGTCAAAAGCGCGACGCGCAATGTTTGCTCTTTTATTGTTCTTTCGCTTAAATCGCAAACGCGTAAAACTCCAATTAACGCTGTTTTTAATTATATGTGTTTCCTTTTTCAATTAAAAAAAACGTATTTTTCTTTTGTATGAAATGATTACTTAAAATTTAGATATGCAATTTGATGAATCACCCAGGTTTTTTTACTAATTCGGAAATTCAAATTTTTTGCTATGCTACCTTTAATTATTTAACATTAATTATTCCAAGTAGTAAGTGCAACTCATGTACGAAATCATTAATTTATTGAAATGAGTAACACCACTATTGTTTCTGCACTGCTTCATTTTCATTGTATAAATCAATAATTCTGTTCATTAGTCATAATAATGGGATTACTTAAAGTTTATAGTAATTAAAGCGTAGGTTATTGATTCAATAACTGTGCCTTCCGCTTTTCTCAATAGCTTATTATGATACTATAAATTGTTGTAATTTATATTGCTAATTCAAGCAGAAGCTTTAATTCTTTAATGCAATTATCGACTACCGGTTATTGCAAAAAAAATAAAAATCGTAGAGCAGAACAAGAGCAATTTGCTTTTGGTATTAGGCGATATCTGCTGGTAAACGAAACTTATTGAATTAACACCTCGTTCAATACGTCCATTGAAAAACTGCGTATTAGCTAAGTTCCTACAAAAGGGAACTTAATTTGGGAATCTTCCGTTTAGTTTTCTATTTGGCGTTTTTTTCTTTTTTCTTTTTTTTTTTTGTTAATACTCGATTTGTTGGTTTTATGTTTTTGTCATCAAATTGGTTTTCGAAATAAAAAACATAGTTTAACATTGATGAAAACAAAAATGGAATGAAACATTTTAAAAGTGTTTTCAATGAAGAAATATTTATTTTAGTCGAATAATGTTTACAATTTTTTTGGAAATAAAAAAAAGAAATTTTATTTCTGCAATTTCTAACTTTAGCAAAGCTGCCAAACAATATTATCGCCGAATTTAATTTTGCCAATTCCGCACTAGCTGTAAGCATTCATTTCATACACGTGCCGGCTTCTTTATTTGCCCAACAATTTTATAAATTATTTCGCATATTGCGTGGGTGCCACTTTAATTTACTTTATTTATACTTGCAATATGTACTGTTCCTGCATTCCTCTATGTTATTGTTTCATTAATTAGCACTTTATATTAATAAGTGCACCGGAGAAACGGTAATTAATTATATACGGTTTTTATTATATTTCTATGAAGACCTGGCATTAGAGCCCACAGTAAATTATCTGCACACACGCACAAACTGCATTCACTTACAAAGTATTATTAATATTATCAACATCATCGTCGTTGTTGTTGTTTGTTTGTTATTTTTGTCATTAAGGCGATTATGATAAATACAAGATGAATATTTTTATGCCGTTGTTATACGTACGATGCGTGGGCGTATGTTGATCCTTGCAATAACAAAGCACGGGGAAATATTTGCGCATTAGATTTTTGTTATATGTTTTATTTTTCAACTGCAATTTATCTGCTTAAAAGTTTAATTGTTTTTTTACAGCAGATTATTGTTGTTTTTTTTTTTTCTTAAAATTTAACTTAAATTATTAGTGAAACGATTTTTTTATTTGTTTCTTTTCTGTTACAGTTCAAGCGCATGCTGAACAAGGAATTGTCTCACTTTTCCGAGTCCAGCAAATCTGGCAACCAAATATCTGAATATATCTGTTCCACTTTTCTTGGTAAGTACTTCTTCATTCATTGTTCATTCTTTTTCGTAATATTTTTTTGTTCTTGTAATTAAAATGATTGGTTAATGATCAGTTGATTCTAATTAAAATTCTTTTAATTAAATTAAATTTTATCAATTTTATATCGAACTTAAAAACTCTTCTGAATTTCAATTTTCTTTTAATTTTACATATTAATTTTGATTTTGCTTTCATTGACTTTTTTTACTTTTGCTTTTATTTCGGTTTCATTATCATTATTTCATCGAAAGGAAACAATTTTCAAAAAATAATTGATGTATTATTTTTCTCTTTCCAAAATGAATAGATAAACAACAAGAATTGGACATACCGTCTCTTCGTATCGACGAAGACAGCGATGCGGTGTCTAAGGCGGCGCCGCGCAAAGAGCGTCCTCGCAGCGGCGCCCACACGACCATGTCGCAGATATCGGGGGTGAACCGTCGACCCCTGTGTCACACGAACTCGTTCACCGGCGAACGTCTGCCCACTCACGGCGTCGAGACGCCGCACGAAGACGAGCTGGCCAAGAGTCTGCTGGAGATCGAACGGTGGGGCATCGACATCTTCCGCATCGGCGAGTTGAGCAACGGCCGTCCCTTGACCTGCGTCGCGTACACCACGTTCACGTCGCGCGACCTCCTCAAACAGATGCTCATCCAGCCGAAGACGTTCATCACGTTCATGATGACGCTGGAGGACCACTACGTGAAGGACAACCCGTTCCACAATTCGCTGCATGCCGCGGACGTCACTCAGAGTACGCACGTGCTGCTCAACACGCCCGCCCTCGAGTCCGTCTTCACGCCGCTCGAAATCACCGCCGCATTGTTCGCCGCCTGCATCCACGACGTCGACCACCCCGGTCTCACCAACCAGTTCCTGATCAACTCGAGCAGCGAACTGGCACTCATGTACAATGACGAGAGCGTCCTCGAGAACCATCACCTGGCCGTGGCGTTCAAGCTGCTCTCGAACGAGGGCTGCGACATCTTCGCCAATCTGAGCAAGAAGCAGCGGCAGACGTTGCGCAAAATGGTAATCGACATGGTGTTGAGCACAGATATGTCCAAGCACATGAGCCTTTTGGCCGATCTGAAGACTATGGTCGAGACGAAGAAGGTGGCCGGCAGCGGTGTCCTCCTGCTGGACAACTACACCGATCGCATCCAGGTGCTGGAGAACTTGGTGCATTGCGCCGACCTGAGTAATCCGACGAAGCCGCTAGTGCTCTACAAACGATGGGTCGAATTGTTGATGGAGGAGTTCTTCCAGCAGGGCGACAGGGAAAGGGAGGCGCGCATGGACATCAGTCCTATGTGCGACAGGCACTCGGCCACCATCGAGAAGTCCCAAGTGGGCTTCATCGATTACATCGTGCATCCGTTGTGGGAGACGTGGGCCGACCTGGTGCATCCGGACGCCCAAGACATTCTGGACACGCTGGAGGAGAACCGCGACTGGTACCAGAGCATGATACCGCCTAGTCCTCCGGCCGAAGAGGGCGGCGGGCCCGATCAGCAGCAGCAACAGAGACCACCCGGCATCCGGTTCCAAGTGACGGTTGAGGAGGGCGAGGAGGCTCCGATGTGACGGAGGATGGTGGGCCTCTATAGAAAGCTGACCGAAAGGGTGCAGCAGTGGTGGCGAGTGCGGCAGTGAATGGCGCTGGCGCCCCGCAATTGCCACCCCGCGCTGGCGCGGCCTTTTTGTTAAACTAATAAAACACACAAAGAAAAAACACACAAAAATTATAAAAGCGAAAAAAATACAAAAAAAAATTATAATTATAAATAACAAACATTGCTTGACTGAATCTCGTGTACACCTTCCAATAACGTCTGGTCCTCCCTATAGTCCTATCCGTCCTCCTATTCCATCATTCCCTTCTGACTCTTTGTCTATTGTCTATCTGTCTTTCGGCATACAACCAAAAAGGAAAAGCAAAGAAAAAAACTACATGATCCTTCATTCTGTTGCCTTATCTTTCGTAGTGAAGGTGCCCCGCTCTCAGTACACACAAACACATATGTAAATAATATTTCATAAAATGTCTGTTGGTGTAATACTCAGTCCTCTGCCCCCGCCCCCCGCCCAATTACATTGCCCCCGTCCCCAGTTTCCCAAAAAAAATGTAAATGTATAGAAACTATGTGTCATGTCAGCTATGTTACACAACAAAATCAGAAGTAAAGCTCTCTCCATTTTAACACGATTGTTAAATTATTATTGATTTGCCTCCCGTTTTCTCTATCCCCCCCCCCCCCCGAAGAAATGTTATTATCATGTAAACTATATTATTGTTATTATTATTGCAAAAGCGAAAGGATAATTTTAAAAGTATGATTTATGTAAAACTTCTAAAGAAAGAAATATAATATTTAAAGACAAAGAAGCTTTTTCAAAATTGCAACATTTTTAAGGGAAGAGTTAATTTAATGTGGAAACTATTTCCGATTTTGTTTTTCTAAACATTAAATAACTATTATTTTTATTTTTTATTTAAAACTTTTGAAACAAATGAAAAAAAATTAAATAATTGCATAAAATTCAACAAAAAGCAATATTTTTTGAGTTTTCAGGTACTTTTAGGCTGCTGATACCCAAAAAAGACCATTTTCTTCTCTAAGTGTAAGTTTGCGTGCGATGATTGTTCTACCCTTAAAGAGGTTTGCGCAATTACTAGGTCGATATTGTGCAATCCTCAGTAGAGCATTCCTAACCTCAAATCGTAGTATAATCAAAACAAAAGACGACTCCGCACTGTGTATTGATTTTTTGATGAAATCCACGGAAAACAGTAATTAAGCTTTTAAAAATGAATGCAGCAATAAATATCGGTGTGGAAGACATGACTGCCACTATAGTGCGCTATGGTTTATATCTAGGAGCAGTCTTTCAGTTGCTGTGTCTGTTTGTTTGCATTTACAAGTCGGACAGCTCAGATGATGTAGGCAGCAGTTTCCTAAGGGTAAGCAACACCAATTTTTCCTTTGATTTTATTAATTCCTTAATGTAAAATAGGGCGACAGTGATGACGAAAGCTCTGAACAAAGCACCCCACAAAATACTCCACGTCGTCCTCACCACAGGGTCAGAAAACAAGAAAGGAAAAAACGTCGTTAAAGGCATTTTATTTCTTTTTTTTACGTTCACTTTTTACAGTATTAACCATAAATTACTTAGTGCTACATATATAAGCTTAAAATACTTTAGTTAATTATTAATTATAGTTAATTGTAGAAGCATAATTAAGTGCCAGCACTACATAAGGTACATGAAATTGTTTATAAAAAAATATGTATCAATAATTTAAGCTTAGTAAGTTTAAGTAAACAGTATACTTAAACGCGCAATTGGTAATTACGATTTTAAAGCCGCCAATCTACTTTGCATTTCTTCCAGTTCTTCGGGATTTTCCTCTTCCACTTCTTCCTCTTTTGCCGCCTCGCCGGTGTCGCCGATTGGAACGGCAGGGGCCTCTCCCAATTTTCCTTCAGTGAGTTCCCATAATACTTTATCAACCTAAAACAAAAAGAATCAATAAGAAAGCTAAAAAAAGCACACAAAAAATTACTTCAGCTTGTGCTGCTTCTTCCATTTCCTCTTGGTCATCCATATCCTCAAAGGTCTCATCCAGCATCTCTTCAATTATGCCAGCCTTCATCATTTCCTTGGACATATCTTGCATAGTTTTAGCTACTTCTGGTATCCTCACAAGCCTCTGCATGGCTTGCATCACTTCTGTTGACTTAGACAATGAACCAGCAACCCTTAAAGTGGCTAGAAAAACCGAATTATCACCTTAATTATAATCACAATGGTAATTAAACAAACCTAGCTGGTTTTTCATTTGCAGAGAAACGGAATTAATGTGCGCTTTCGACGTGTGTATTTTATTAGTGGCTTTCCGAGCTCTTATTACTTCCTTAGCCAATATATTACAGGTATCTTTGTCTCCTTTCTTTGCTGCTTCCTTCAAGGTGCGCCTCACCTTCTCTTCTTCACGTTGTATAGCTAAAAAGCCACAGTTTGTGCAAAATCAAAGAAAATATTCCAGATTTGTACCTCTAATTTGTCTATCAAGCTGATAGCCTTCTTTTCTTAATTTGTGAGTCCATTCATTTACCTGCAAGTGACAGCATTAAGTATAGCTATCAGTGGTACTTTTAAGTGTTACAAACCATATCTTTGGGGTTTCTCTCTGGACTTTTTCCGAATAAACCCATTTTTTTCGTGAGAAAAATTAAATGTTTTGGTTGACCTTAAAAAAACTATTTAGGTTGACAATAATTGCGCTTTAGTTACTTGCCCAAAGCAACCAACTGAAGTATTTCAACCAAATTTACTCTTTTTTTAGTATTTATTAAAATTATATTACAATTTAAATGAATTTTTACTAATAAATAATAAAATTAGGTGAAAAACAATTGAAAATTTAGTTAAATTTTAGTAAAATTATGCAGTTAACATTTTGTCACTGAGTAACTAAGTGGCGCTGCCAAAGTTGGCAAGCCTGGCACCACAGTCCATCAGCATGTTGTTGTCGTGAAATGAGAATCACTCAAGTTTTATTATTTAGTGTGTAGAGTATTAAGTTTTTTTTTAAGTTGTCTGTCGTGTGGCGTTTAATTGTTACACTAATTGACTGCCTAATGAGCAATTAGCCTGGCAAGTTGTCCAACACAGAGTGGCAGTGCATTGCATCCAACAGGTTATCCACAGCACTCTGGAATCAGCATTGGGATTTGAAGAAATTTAGTTGCCATAGGTAAGTTTTGTTGAAACAAAATACTAATTTCCTACCGTATAATTACCAACGAATTGTTTATTATTAATTCAGCGTACGATTAATGTCCAGAGTTTACAACAATTATAGCGAGCCACGATAAGAACGGTTATCACCGCGTAGGGAAATTACTATAAGCGTGGCCCACATACTCAATTAACGGCTGATTACTTATTTCAATACGGTTCCGATTCGTTAATTAACACGTCGTCGCTGTAATAAATTCAATATTGTTCGTGTGTGTTTTGTAGAAGGCTGCTTGCAGCATGATTTGCAACAATTAGAAATCGCCTGTAATCTTTCTTTTTGCTATAGAGAAATTTTTATTTTTTTATTCCTCTAGCATTACCCTTTCCTTTAAGTGATTTTTTATTTGTTTATTATAATTGTAGATTATCTTGCAAACAACTGGTCGATAGATTTTCATTGCGTGATCTGCGAATCGGTTTTCGAGGCAATTATTTCGTTTCTGAGGCGATAAAGAAAGGCAAAACCGCTTCGATGAGAATACTGCATCGTCATCGATGATACCGATGATTTTTAATTTTGTTTACCGCTTTTCGCGTGCGGTAATTGTTTAAATTGTGCGAACCGCGTACGACATGCACGTCGGATGGACGAAAAAAAAAAAAGAGTCCGGTAATTTATTTATCCGATGCGCGCTGTCGATTGTCCCTTTGTTTGCGTTAATATGGTTAATTAGGGAGTAGTAATATTGAAATTGTGATCGGTTGTTAAACCGAGGAAAATTCCGTTTTGCGACCTTCGCAGCACTTTACAGTTGCTCTCTGATCTTGGAAATCTCGTCTGCTGCTGCTGCTGCTGTATTTCCCAATCGCTTGCCGATGCTGTAAGTTTTTAGTCGTAGGAAGTCGGTGGTTGGAAGCGTGCGCAAATCGCGAGTGGTTTTTTGTTTTTCCGATATTTTCCAATTGTCATAAGAAAAGCTGGAAAATTGTCGGTGCCAGGCAATTTGTGCGAATAAATATATGCCACTATTGTTCCTAATTAATGTATTTAGCAAGTCATGCTGACAAGTGTAACGCTAATGGGTGAATTGTATAATAAATTTTGGCCTAATGTATTCAGAGTACGTAAGCATTGTAATTTATGTAAAGTTTAAACAATTTTTAGATTCCCCTGAAAGTTTTTGCATTGCCATTTTTGTGTTTTCTTTAAGAGAAAACTGTTTTCTAGACTTCGTTAATCTTTTTTAATGATGTTAGTTTTTATTTTTGGTTTTATTACAAATATTATTTTCCTTGTTAAGTTGTTAAGAAAAGGAAAGCAATTTTATTGCTGTGGAAAACGATTTCTTTGTTTAATATTTAATATAATTATTTCAAATTATTACTTTTAATTCAGAGAGTATTTAAAGAAGCGTTACAAAAAATTTGTAAATACTTTGTGGGAATAATTGAAAATTTAAAACAATTGCAAATTTACTATCGTTTATTTTATTGCTAATTTTTTTCCCTGTTTTTCATTAAAATTTTAAAACTTATGCGACAATGAATTTGCAAAAATAAAAAATAAAACTGCTCGTAAAATAAATCTAAATAACGAACTTGCATCATTCGTTAGTTTTACGTCCGCTCAAGTCATTTGTTAACTTTAAACATTTTTCTTAGCAGTAAATTTCCGAATAACGTTTTTTCATACTGTTCATTTACATTTTTGGTTTTTTAAACTGGCCTTCATTTTTATAGACTTTTGTTTTCGCATTAGTATTAGCTTTTATTTGGATTAAAGTCTACTATTTGATTACATTCATCTTCAGCGACTAGATTAAATTCTAATTTAACAAATTAATACGTTTTTTAATGAAATTAACTACTTTTTGATCATTTTTCGGGATACTGAGGAAGTTTTTCATTTCTTTCTTCAAGTTATTTGGTTGTTTCTATTATTTTCATTTTTTTATGAATTAATTACTTAAAAAAAGAAGCCTTTTATTTTGTTTTTCAAAAAACCCAACTTTTCATTACTGACAAAAAGCACTTTGCAACAAATGTTAATACTGTTGCAGCAGCCATTGTTCCATTGCATGCCGTACAGCAATAAAATGAAAAAAAAACTGGAATTTTACTGCAAAAATGCATTAATTAATAAATTAAATCTGTAAGTAACCACGTTTTGTATTATCTATAGCTGGAAGCGTTTAATTATGCAAGCATTTCATGTCGCAATTAATATTTTCCACAAGTGGCGACTATTTTATACTCGCTTTGCTCGCTTTTCCAAAGCAAGCGTAATTAAATAAAAATCTTTTGCCTACAATAATTGCATTCCTCAATCGACATCTACTATAATTAGTCCATCGAGTGTACATGAGTTTACTTAGTCAGTTAGTCAGTTTACTTAGTAATAAGGAACCACTTGAAATTCGACCTTCTGAAATCACCAACTGAAAAAATAATAATTTAAATGGACTCTAAAATTCAAAGTATTCAAAACTATCAGCAGGAAATGGCCAACAAAACTAACAAAGAAGAAAAATAATCGGATTTTGATAATTATTATAACATACTGAATAGGAATAATGTCATCGTTTCGTTATCGCAAAGTTTTTAATTTTAATATAAGCAATTCATAAATAGAACCAATTTTTGTTTTGTTTTTTTAATAATAAAGAGTGTTTTGTTAAAGCATTTTGCAAATTTCTAATACGCGAAATTATTGTTACAGAATGGACGACGGCGAAGAGAATGCGTCGAAGAAAATGCTCGCGGCGGAAATGTCGAGACAAGCCTCCGGATGCAATGCCGACTTGGGTGACATGTGTTTCATGATGGTCGAATATATTAAAGATGCCATGAAGGTTTGCCTATTTTCTATTATTTGTTTGTTTTTGTTTAAATTGCTTTTGTTTTTGTAAATAAATAAATTTTAAAACAAATAATGTTTCTGTAGGCAATGGATATGATGCGGGGACATCATATGCTAACAGACGTGGTGCTCGAGGTGGACACCGAATTGTTTTACGCGCACAGGGTCGTCCTGGCGGCCGCGAGTCCTTACTTTAAGGCCATGTTCACTGGCGGACTCCGGGAATCGGAAATGAACCGCGTGAAACTGCAAGGAGTCTCACCGACAGCGATGGCTCGCCTGATACAGTTCATGTACACCGGAAGGATTCGTGTCACGGAGAACACCGTCTGCCAACTTCTTCCCGCTGCCACTATGTTTCAAGTATGTTCAATTTTTAACTTTTCTTTATTTTTATCTATTTATTTAATTTTGTTTTATTCTTGAAAATTTCATAGTTTTTTTTTTAATTTTTGGTTTTAACTTTTAAAACTTGATACATATTAGTCATGGAACTGTTATTTATTTATTTATACGAATGATGTAATTGTTATCTGGTTTTTTATTTGCTTTAAGATGGAATTTTGATTATTTATTTAACTAATACTTGTTATTTTTTTCTTAAAAGCTGGTGCATTCAATCGTATTTTTTACGTGATTACCGTTTTTATTTATTCATTTGTAATCAAGTCTCATCTTCTTCTCTTGTAATTGTTGTATTTTTCTGCTAGAAATTGGTACCTTTGGTGTTATATAATGACTCGGTTGTTTACTTTGTAATGTCCGGTCAAGTGTAATCTAAGTGTTAAGTACGCTCGCTAATTTAAAACTGATTTATTTGTTTGTTTTCCTTTCACTTTATTTTTATTACAGTAAAAATTAATAATCAGTTTCTTTAGAATAATTGCAATTTTTTTTTAGGTCAATAACGTAATTCAAGCTTGCTGTGATTTCCTAGAGAGACAATTAGATCCTAGCAATGCAATCGGCATAGCCGGTTTTGCCGAACAACACGGCTGTACCGATCTGTGCAAGAAAGCCAATCAATACATTGAACGACACTTTAGCCAGGTGAGTTTGCTGTTTATTTGTTTGTTTGTTTATTTATTTTTATTTTTTGTTAATTAAAACGTTAGGAATTACAGAGTCACGGTTACCGTAATGACTAAGCTTTTTTTTCAATTTTTATTATCTTACTTGAAGGACTTTTTATTTGTGAACGAAGTAATCAATTTTTTTTTTTTTTTTTAGATATGCCAAGAAGAGGAGTTTCTGCAGTTAAGTGCCTTTCAGCTCATAAGCCTAGTGAAAAAGGACGAGCTTAATGTACAGGACGAAAGCGAAGTGTATGACGCTGTTCTCAAGTGGGTCAAGTACGACGAAGAGAATCGGCGCAAGAAAATGGAGCACATTTTGATTGCCGTACGGTGCCAGTTCCTCACGCCCAATTTCCTCAAGGACCAAATGACCAATTGCGACGTCCTTAAGAAGACGCCGGCTTGCAGAGAGTACCTAGCGAGGATTTTTAAAGTAATTAAACTCTCCATTTTTATTTATTGATTGATTTCTATGCTTTTTCTAATTTATTAATTTTTATGCTTTTTTTAAATTATTTTTTTTGCTTTTTTATTAATCAATTTTTTATGCAATTTTAAATTAATTATTTTTTATGCTTTCTTATTAATTAATTTTTTATGCAGTTTTTAAATTAATTAATTTCTGTATACATTTTTTTTAGTGTAATTATTATTTTTTGTAGGATCTTACATTACATAAACGTACTGTGGTAAAGGAACGTACGCCAAATACTCCTAGAATTATTTATATTGCTGGTGGTTACTATCAGCAATCGTTGGATATCCTGGAAGGTTACAATGTGGACGACAAGTTGTGGCATCAGTTGGATAGACTGACGGTACCTAGATCTGGCTTAGGGGGTGCATTTCTAAGGGTAAAAAATCAAACTTTGTTATCGTTATTATTATTTTTAATGCAATTGTAATTTTTAGGGAAACTTTTTTGCCGTTGGAGGCAGAAATAATACGCCCGGAAACATCTACGACAGCGACTGGGTTGACAAATACAATCCAGCCAGAGACTGCTGGAGACCTTGCAGTCCCATGTCGGTTCCCCGGAACAGAGTCGGTGTGGCTGTGATGGATGGATTATTGTATGCGGTGGGAGGAAGCGAAGGAACCAAGTATCACAATAGTGTTGAATGGTCAGTATTACATAACATTTATTTATTTATTTATTTTTATTTATAATTCTATAAAAAAAATCAATTAAATTTCAATTTTTTGTAGTTATGATCCAGAACTAGACCGATGGGCAAATGTGAAGCCAATGCATTGCAAGCGATTAGCGGCGGGTGTAGCAGTGGTAAACCGACTGCTGTACGCGATAGGCGGAATCGACGGCAACAACAGACACGATTCCGTCGAGTGCTACCACCCTGAAAACGACGAATGGACAATGGTGACTCCAATGCACACAACTCGCAGCGGAGCCGGCGTGGCCGTCATAAATCAGTACATCTACGTTGTGGGAGGCCACGACGGCACCAAACAGCTGAACACTGTCGAGCGCTACGACACCGAAAAAGACATCTGGGAGTTCGTGACAAGTATGAAGATCGCGCGCAGTGCTCTCAGTGTAACAGTACTGGACTGTAAAATATACGCGATGGGCGGCTATGACGGCCACAATTTCTTATCGAACGTAGAAGTGTACGATCCGATGGGCGACACGTGGGTCGATGGAGATCCGCTCACTTCCGGTAGATCGGGACATGCTAGTGCTGTCTGTTACCAAACTCCTTGTATGTCCAATTGCGTTATAAGTGGCTCTTCCAATACGCCGCACCGTTGACACGTCGAATTTCGATGAAGAAATTGTTAAAAATGGTGTCAATCAATCGTTTGCGAACGAACATTTATTCCTTCTTCACTCCGTGGAGATTTTAATTGCGAATCAATAATTCCTAGTTTTTAAGTGGACGCGAAAACAAATGTAATGAGTACAACTTACTGTTAATATTATTACCATTCCATCAGTTAGTTTTTTATTGTTATTTAATGGATATACGTAGCAATGTACGCTGCTGCAGGAATGGCGATGTCTGAAATCTCTCGCCGACAAGTTTTCCTGTCGACTTAACGTAATTGTTGATTTCTAGTCAATAATAATTCTAGTTTTAAGAGTATGTTATACGCACAACGATGCAAGAGGTCAATTACATTTTTCTTAAGTCTACCGTTTATGTCTATGCGCCTTGTGCGAATGATTCTCGTGTCGAGACTTGTCGTGTTTGCGTCTTCGTCTGTGTTTGTCGTCCGAATCTGAGTCCGAATGGATTTCCTTCATCTTGGATTTTAGTTTCTTCTTGCGCTCTTTGCGTTCGATTTTTTCCAATTTTCTGCAAATATTAATTATGTAATACATAAATTTTTTATATTTTTTTTTAGTTGATTTTACATAAAAACCAAAAAAAAAAAACTTACTTTAAGAGGGCTTTCTTTTGTTGGGTAGATAAAGAATTTAAAAATGTGGCCTCTGCATTTGGGTCCTCTTCATCAATGACCAAATTGGAAGCATTTCCATCAGATAAGTGCTGTTTCTTCAAAGCCAAGCCATCTTCCAACATTTGCAAAACCAAAGAGTTCTGGTCAAATGCCGGAGCCGCCTCTAAAGATCTTGCAGCGCTCATTGACAGACTGTACATGGGGCACTCCTTGTCTGTATTTATGTGGCCCCATTTGTGGCATTTAATGCACCTGACATTGCGTACCTGTATGCCAAATGGTTGATCTCTGATTTCTTGGTCCCCCTTGCAATAGCTTTCCCTGGGGGCATTATATTTCCGTTGCCACTCGAACTTGTATTCCGGCTCATTGTCTTCGCGTTCCCTGTCTTTTTTAACACCTGGTGGTGGCTCATACATGAAATTGATGCTCAGTTTATCTTTGCTCTCCTTGCTGAGCATAGCTTTGTTGTCATGCAGATCTTGTTCTTTCTCATACTGTTGCCTCAATTCCTCTTGTTTCTTCTTGTAAGCATCAGCTTTTTGCTCTGCCATCCATACCTACAAATAGCATTGTTGTGTCAGTAAGCGAATGGTCACTCTAGTGCATAATGTACTTACTCTTTTGAGATTATCCCTCGAAGCAGGGTGGAAGAATTTCTTACACATGTAATTGTTGAAGCCTTTTCCCATTTTTAATATGTATTTTAATTACGTTCAAAATTAACAACAAAGGACTGTGGGAAAGTGGAGAGACACTTGCAAATTATGGTGAAATTTGCCAATGTCAAAACGAAAACAAATATAAATTGTGGCAATGATAGTGGCGATTGCGCATTATGGCGTTTTCGTAAAATGGGGCGACCTCTGAACAGTCATAAAATGAACCATTCTAATGATTTAAATTTGGGCCGGTATATTCACCATTCAGTAAATTGTTCAGTAACTTTACTTTAAAAAATTGATTTAATTGGTGATTTCGAAGTTATTTAGGACGAATTAAATTTTCGTCGTCCTTACAACTTAGAAAATCGATTTCGTCATGAGGACAATTTCCAAAAATGGGATGATTATACCTGAAATTTTTAAAAATGACCTGTAAATTTACTGATCAGTTAACTAACGAATACTTTATTAGACAGATGATTATATAGACGCTATTTATTTAATCATTATTAAATTACATAAATTTAGAATAGATAGGTTGCAATTGTTTATATCATAAACTTTGTTTGTTACTTAAGTTTTTGTTGTTTAATTTTGAATTCATTTAAAAAAGTTTATTATCAATTTCTTTTTTTAGCAATAATATTCACTATTTAATAATTTAAAGCAGGTAATCGGTCATTTTTTGAAAAAAAAAAAAAAGTATTAAAAATTAAGAAGTTGCAATTATCATTAAAAAAAAAGAAAACAACTAAGAAGAAAAGAAGATTGCTCATTAATTATTATTAAATTGACCATAATTTATTAATAATTTAAGTTGTCATTGTTAAAATTAGTTGTTTTGTTATTGCTTCCATTAATTTTGTTAGTTTTAAGCCAAATTAACGATAATTAGCTTTAATTTTTAAATAATATAAGTTTTTATTGTTAATATGATTAATTTTAGCTATATTTTACGTTAATATACTGTTATTATTGTATTTTAAAGAGAAATAAACAATTAATTAAAATTCTTTTCTATTTTATTACTCTATTTAAGATATTTTCATCGAAAACCCAATCAATCAGCTCTTTTCAGAGCTAACAATTGATCTAAACAATATTAATAATAAAAGAAATACTTTATCAAACGATAACCGCCCTTTT
>JASKGO010003737.1:0-20351 GCA_030556065.1 Holobus sp. GC000080 | reverse complement strand
ACCTTCACAATCTCAACCATAAAACAATTATGTACCTCGTTTGGCTGAAAGACCAAAGCGGTCGATAGCCCTTTGTCCCGCAGCGGGCAATAAAAATATAATAAATAAAAAAATAAAAATAAAAAAAATGAAATGAAATGAGAGAGGCCACATATGCAAATACCTCTTGTAATAATACTGAAAGAAAGGAATTCTAAAATTGCCGTAAATTTTGATATAAATTCAAAGAGCGGGCTGGATATTTCAATATCGGTATGTTGTAACAATGCCTTTTGTTATTAAATGCAATGAATTATGGACTTTATATTCATGTCATAAGTTTTCGTACATTCGGCTTTTACGAATTTCACATTTTTTGTATGATTTAATTAATTTATTTTTGAAAAAACGTATAGTTAGTAAAAACAAAAATTAATTTAAAATTTACGGCAAGAATGAAATATATTTATTAGTTTAATTGATGCAATTTAAAACACACGATATTTACTTCATTTCATAACTGTTATTATTTATATTCATCGTTATTTGCATATTTCTCAGCAAATATTTAATAAATTTATTAGGGTTCAATCAAAAGCAATAATATGTAATTATTTTGTACGATTAATAAACGAAATCAATAAATTTAATACACAAATATATTAAATTCCTTAATTAAAATATAAATAAATTTATATTAAACTTAAAAATTAATAGTTAATAAATTTAACAATCAAATAAATGATTTAGTTACTTACTTTACAATTTTAACTTCTTTTAAATTTAGCATTTGGCATTCGAAGTTATAATACTTGAAAAAGCTATAAACTTCTGGGTATTTTACTTTTTTTTTCAGAAACGGCAATAATTCTACAAAGATATGAATAATTTATTAACATGAAGCGATATAATAATAATAATTTTACATTTGCCGCAAAAAGACCGCAACATTTTGGTCCATCAAATAAATTTCGTTTAAAATGGAAACAAAGATAAGATGGAAAACATTCTGCTGCATTTAAGATTATTTTTTTTATTCAAGTTTCTTTTCGTTTTCTTAATAAAATGATTTAAATTTTTAAAAATGTTTTGCTAAACAAACAAGTCAACGTTTTTTTTTTTTTAATTTGCAGATAGTTTTAATAGGATATTAAAATTGAGTAAGTTTTTACTTGAAATTTACTGTTTTTTAGATTAATTTCATTATTATTATAAATTACTATTGAATGATTGATTATTATCGAATGTCTTTGCATTTTCCACGGAAGCAAAGAATCATTAAATAGAAATTTTGCGCGTTCTAAAAGTCTTAGGTGGTCATAATTTCACCAGCATGAAATTGAACGTCAGGAAAGGCGCGCCAAAGAGGCGATATTATTAATATTAAAAGTAGTAAAAGTTGGAAAATATACGCATCCGACAAAATTTCTTTAATATGCTCCATGTTGACGGTCGAGAATTTACGATTGAACTAAATTGCCCTTTCACCCTCAAACAACTAACTTAATATTAAAAATGCTGTTTGCATGTAATAAAGACCACCTGACTTGCAATAAATAATCTTTTGTGAAAATTTGCTGGATCACTTTTATACCTATTCATTATATGTATAGGGTGTCTCATTTTAACTTGCATTGCATTGCTATCTTTGTTAAGAATAAAGATTGAGATTCGGTTAAATGAGCAAAGTTTTTCTGGATTACTTGCTAAACATAAAACTTTTTTTTTTTTTTAATCTGAATATGTCTTCTGATTCTCTAATTAACCTGGAAACACAGAAAATCATCTAGTTTTTAATGATTTTTTTTTTCAAGAAAAAATTTTTACATAAAAATAAAGCAATAATTGTTTCCAATAAATATTTTTAAATAGGATCTAATTAATTTAATAAAATTTTTATAGCTTTATTTAGTTAAAAAAAAAACAGTTTTTTTTTATAGAATTTTTTTTTAAATAGAATACTTGGCCTTGGTCTCATTAAATTGGTTGTTTTTATTTTATCTAGATTCAATGATATAACTATTTATATTCAATATTGTAAATTTCAGTTAAATTAAAAAAAAACTAATTAATTGAAGTAATCCCGAAAGCTGTTAATTTATAATGGGACGTCTTCATTGAAAATGACGTCTCCCATGGGACCCAGCGATTAAAATTGCCAAGGGTAAAGTTTTCTGCAAAGAAATTGCTTACAAGAAACCAAACGATTTTATTATTATTTCAGTTTAAAATTACCTTACTATTAAATATACTTTTCTTAAATTATTTTTTATTATATTTTTAATTATTTATCAGAAAATTCAAAGGCTACAATTCATTTTTCACAAAAGAATATGTCTTCAATTTTTACAGAAATTGTAAAAATTAAATATCCCAAGAGTTATATCGTTAGAATCCGAAGAACATAAGCTACTTAAAAAGACCATGAAAACTAAGGTTTTCATTAATAAAAATGGATTTTTTCTCTAAAGACAAGTAAGCTGCGTAGATTGCAAAAAAAATATTTAGATTTTATTTTAAAATATCTATTGAAAATAATAATTACTGTTTTCCTATATGTTAAATACTATCCTTGAAACAATAATTTACGAAAAATAAAATGAAAATTTTTAGTTTTTTTCGGAATATCTCGGGAACCTGGAGACATATTCAAAATTTTCAAACGGGACTTGGTTGAGAGAAATTAAATTTCTGCAAAACTTTGCTTATTTAAATGAATCTCTTTATCGATTAATAACTTTTCCTTTTTTTTTCATATTTGTTAATTATATTCAAGAGTTTTTAATCTTCACTTAGTAATCTTTGTGATGGTGTAGTTTCAATTTTATTTGCACTGAAAAATCCAATATAAAATTAGTAGCAGTTTTATTCCAATTAAGGTATGAAAATTCAATTTAAAAAAAAGTTAATTAACACATTGCGCTTCAAAAAATAAAAAAGTACAATCAATCAGGGCTATTATTAATGACTATTAAAAATATTTTTTTAATTACCCTTGAAAATATGAATTATTTCAAAAGATACCAATTTTTACACACATAATAAAAAATTTAAAAATGAACAGAGAGCAATGTATTTGAAAAGTGGACACCGTTTTGTTAAATTTAAATTACGTATTTTTAACTAATATAATTTCAGATTAAAATGTAAGACGTTAAAAGAATAAAAATCATCAGTTTTGCTTCAATTCCAGGCTCAAAGAGATGTATTTAGTAAGAATTTCCTAAAGATCCAATTAAACATTACATTTTTCTTTTCTTATTAGCTTATTACAATAAACATGCAAATAAAACTTACAACGATCAGCTTATAAGTCTAAAGACACTTTATGCATTTCTAAGGCCGGCACCAAAATCCTAATATTTATTCCGCGCAAACAACATTGTTAAGCAACAATTTGCATCAGGGGCGTCGACATCCCTCACATAACACGAGAGTTACAAGTGCAAAGACAACATCGTGAACAACATAATAATGTTGTCGGAATGGCGCAGATTTAGTTTCGATTCGTGTGCACTAGTAATTGCCAATGATTTAATTAAGTGGCAATCAATGGCCTCAAGCACGTATAGGTAGATACGTCGCAAATAATTCTCCAAAATAAATAAATGAATTTAAATGTATGTAGATAGACTGATGTTGCGACAAAGAAGCATTGCCAAGAGAGATTTCTGCATTTTGGTTACAAAGTACGAAAGCATGAAAGTATGAAAGTACAGCAGCAGTAGCAAAAGTCTCATAAATCTGGCGAAATATTTGTCGGAATTACTCGAAACGGCTTTGGGGGCAAAATATGGGCCCTTATGACGTGTGCGCTATACGTATTGAGGAATTGCTCAAATCTTCCCCTAAATAATGAACACTATTTTTCATCTATTTGTTGACACGTTTGTTTTCACACTCATTTTTCATACTGAAATTTTTGATTTTCTTTTTGTTATATTTATGTTTTCGCATTGTTATTGCAAAAACTTGTTTTTTGTCTTTAGAATTACAGTAAAATGTTGTCTGTTAACATTTGTTGTGATAAACTTTGTTAATTAATGCAGAAAACTGGGTGTAATGCTTAGATTAGCTAACGGAATTTCGCGAATTTGCTATAATACTACTCGTATATGAAAACGAGCAAAATGCAAAATGGTATAAATTAAATGAAATTTAAGATAAATATTTAATATGAAAGTTTTACCTGTTCTAAATAGTACTCGGAGGTCCCGAAGATCTTCTTCTTATGCAAATATAAAACAAAAACAAAAACGAATTGGATGAGTCTGGAATTGCGGAAGGAAATACATTCAATTAATTCAAACGCCTTTTCTCCAACCAGCCAAACAAGTTCTCTCAAAGTAAACTTTGGATGAACACGAACGGTGCCCTTTTCATTTCGTTAAGTGAGTCTAGGCAATTCAAACGCCATACCGGAAATATTATTTGCACAACAAATAAATTATAATGAGACGAAATTTCCTCTTTGCTCCCTCGTTCTCGCCAATCGCTTAACACTCCTTGATCAAACTAAACTATGCAGCTTTTCATTTCATTTTCAGATTTTATCGTTTCAATTATTACCGTCTTATTAATTAAGTTGTTAGTTGTCCATAGGAAAAGGAAAAAAGTCTACCTAAGTAAGTGTAAAATTAAATTTGCAATTAAAAGTAAAGTGGTGCTTCTCTCAAACAAGATACTCGAAACTAGCCATTATAAGACGATAGTTCATTAACTTAGAAATCAGCTACAAGATTAGCAGCATTAACAAGTGAATCGCATTTACTCGGGGAAAATCCTTTGATATATTAGATTTAAGGATCACTTTGAGACCCTGAGTAACATTGCCAAGAACAACTTCTACATTTCAACATGATGTAATTTATCCCTGCATTCGTTTGGTATTCTGTGCCTTATGCTTTCGTATTTCTTCAATAAGTTATATTGAAACTTATCAAAATTTTTACCTAATTTAAAATTTTCATGCAAATTTCATATTGTTTACATTGCTACTTTACAAGAAGATAATTTACTTAAAATATGAATTTAGTGGCTCAGTTTTTTCCCTACTTTGCGTTGAATTTAGAACTGTAAAATTCTTAACAGGTTTAATGTTTTTAATTTTATTTTAACTAATTCTAATTATCAAATATCTAATTTTGGCAAACTGTAAACATTTGTTTAATTATTGGATGAAGCATTATTTTACCAAATGAAATAATTAAAACCCTTTAAATTTTATGTATCTTCATTAATCAATGATTTTTAATAAAATTTATAACATAATTACTGACAGAAAGAGACACTTTAAATTTTTTATATAGCTTATTTATTAGTTTATTAAAATAGAACAATTGAATTATCTTCATAATCATAATCAAGACAGAGAGAGTAAAATTTAAATTACTAATAATAAAAACGCAAATTCATGTTTGTTTCCACAAAATAACTAAGAAAAAAAGTTGTTAATTAAAAGTAATTAGAGAAGTAATAAAGTGTCTGCAATGAAAAAGATCTTAGTAATTAAAAAAGGATTGAAGAAGTGGTTAGAACAATTTGAAAGAGGAGAAGACATCAATTGCAAACAAGTAGAGCAGGAAATAAGTCTTAGATTTAATGGTGCAGGTGTCATTTTAAGCTTTTTATGGTCCTTTTTCGCTCTATAATCAAGGGAGAGATTCGTCGAGCTAAATCTCTGAAAATAATAGCTCTTTTATACACACAAACAGCAGTGCAGAGCAGAGCAGAGCAGAGAGGTAGCAAGCGCCATGGATATAAATAATCGGGAAAACGAATGGAGAAACAGAAGGAAGGAGTGTTGATTTAAGTCAAACACTTTTTCCCCAAACTAAATGAGAACACAACACGCTTCTCTTCGAAGAGCAGAAGAGAAGCTCGAGATAAATATGAAACTTTTCTATTTATTGCTAAATCCCTTTCGCTTTTATTAAGGTGAGTGCTTTGGGCAATTGAGCTACTTTACTTCTTCGGAAATAAATCAACAAATAAAAACATCTTGGAAATTAAGCTTTTGAATTATTATAATTTCTTCCACTTTCTCTTTTTTGTTATTATAAAAGAAATAATATTCTTTTGTTTTAAGATCTTTAAAACAATTTTTAATAATTTCTTGCTGACTGTAAAATTAAAAATATAGTTTTTTTTATGGGTAACTTCTACAGTTTTAAAGATAGGGATTTAGTTAAATGGAGCAAAATGTGCAAAATTTTACGCTCAACTTATATCCTTTTGCAAAAATCAGATATGTCTCCGAGTTCCGGAAATATCAAGAAAAAATCGATGATTTTGTTTTATTTTAAGAAAATTATTTGGCATAGAGTAAATTTTGATAATTAATTCCAAGAAAACTATTTGATATAGAAAAAAATAAATTATTATCGCTAATAAATATTTTAAACCACTATCAAAATAATTCATCAAATTTTCCATAATTTGTTTGATTTTTAAGAAAAATTGACTTTTTTTTTTTTCTTAATGGTAACCATAGTATGATATGACAGGGACACCAGAGGTGTCAATTTTTTTCTTTGATTCGTGGGACAAAAAAAGATAAAATTTTGTTGACCAGTGTTATTGCCCCAGAAATCACCAAAATAGAAAAACAAAAAATCAAAAGTTACTGAAATTGGTGAGTATTTTTGTCTGAGGGAACCGTTGTTCATTGTTTAAGTTATTTTTAGTGTATTTTTTTTTCTATTTCACATAGGCCATTTTTTTTGTCTTACTCTCATAATTATTCCCAAAGTTCCAAATTCCTAAAATACTTATAGGACTTGACCACTTCCGGTCACTACCGGAGTAATATAATTTTGATATTTGAAATGGGAGTCCTAATTTTCTATTCATATTTCGATTCTTTCTTTATAAATAATGACGATTTTGTAAAATATTTTTTTTTTATGAATACAGTCTACTCTTCTAGATATTGACCACTTCCGGTTATCTTTTTTATAATTACTATAGTGATATATGCGCTAGCTAAAAAAGATATCGATTGTAAAGGTGTCAGATTTTTTTTTCAAAATTATTAAAATAATAAATAAAATAAGGGATAATGATAGCTTCAAAAAAGAAATATTAAAGATACTCCTCATTAACTATTACGCTATTACATTACTATTTATAGGTATTGTATTTTATGGTTTCGAAATATTACAATGGGGACCAGGAAAAAATAAGGTTTATTGTTACATGTAATTCCCTATGGCCGGATAGAAAGTCGGACACGTTGTATAAACACTTTAATGCTTTAATTTTAATGCTTTAACTAATTCAGGCATGATTTAATAAATATTTATTGGCTAACAAAACATCACTGGATATTGAATGATTTCATATAGCATTCCTGGACAATTCGGATTTTAATTAACAATGAACTATATTGTATTATTATTTACCGATATCCTGAAACTATTGCCCTTATGTTTGATTTAATCGTTACAAAGTAAATAATTTAATTTTTTTTTTAATCTACTATATTTTTTTACGTGCGTTTGTATAAACCAAAAATATTGAAGTAACACTATTGATTTTAAAAAGTTCCCTAATAATGTTTTCTTTCATATAGTTTGAAATAAAATTAGAGGAGTAATAAATGTTTTCAGAAATCACAAAAAAAATTCCTATTAAAAAAAAAAATAGGAAATATAAGACTAGAGGAAAAATCTGATGACGCAACCTAACACCTTTCTTATTAGGAAAATTGTCCTCGAAAATATGTCATTAATTTTTCCCTTGCACTTATTGTTTCCGAGATCCATTATTATATTCTCTTACTCTATGGGGACAATCAATTTGATCCTCATTGTTCCCTTTTATAATTTTTATTTTTATTTTTTTATTTAATGTATGTGCACACATTTCAATAACAATTATTAAAAGAAATTATTTATTTAATGTTGCAATGGTAAAAGATAATAAGATTTTTTATGAGACACCAACTTTCACCACCAATTTTCACAGAAATAACCGGAAGTCGGCACTATCTTGAAAAATAGACATACTAGTAATTGGAAAATACTTTTTTTCTGCAAATCGCTTTTATTAAAAAAAAAAAAAGAAATAAAATATAAAGAGAAATTTGTGATGTCTCATTTAAAATATAAAGGTTAATATGAACTTCCTTAACTGGAAGTAGTTAAAAACGCGAAATATTTTAAATTAGCCAGGTGTTGGAAGTAATTATGATTGCAAAAAGAAACCAATTGTTTAAACTGGGCTAGGCAATTAAAAATAACAATCTCTGATTCTCTGTATCTAAATAATTATAAATAAGTAAAATTTTAATTACTTTATTTTTGAAAAATATTAAAAACAGAAATAAAGGATTACAAATTTTCCGGAAGGATATGCAACACAAATAAACGAAATGAATTTCCACAGCGCCGACTCACTGAAATAGATTGTGCGTCCTAGAAAATCGGCATCATTCGTCGTCTATGCTTGATTTCAACCTGAGGATAATTTGAAAAATTGCTGCTTTCACCTCAGCAACGCAAAAATGACTCCATTAAAAATAAATAAAGTGCATCAATTATTAAGAAAATCGCAAAAGAGTCTTTGTTCTTTTGCATTGAACAGGTAAGAAATAATTGCATAATATTGCCCTTTAGACAACAACATTAAACGCAGAAATTTTCACAAAACTTTACCGAGATTAGACGAGGAAGAGGAAAACATAATTCCCATTTCGAAAATCACCCATAAAATCGGTTTCATCGGCGACGGCAATATGTCCAGGGCGATCTGCAGAGGTATCACCAGCAAGGGACTCATCGATTTTTCGCAAATACACGTCTCGAGTCCTTACATTAAGAATCTGGACAAATGGAAGGTCCTCGGAGCTAACATTACCACCGACAATGGTTTGGTGGCCAAAGAAGCCGATGTTGTTTTCTTGGCAGTCAAACCGCACGTTGTGCAAACTGCCATCGACATTATTAAAAATAGCGAACACTCGAAACACATCAAGAACAAATTGTTTATTTCCATTTTAGCAGGATTTAAATTAGCTAAATTGCAAGAGGTACCTAATTAAACAATTTTTTCTTAATAATTAATTTAAAAATTTAAAAAAATATATAAAAAAATCAATGTTTTGTAGATGTTACATGTGTTTGAAGGATCCAGAGTGATAAGGCTGATGCCAAATACCCCGATGACGGTTGGCCAAGGATGCACAGCCTATTGTCCTGGCGAGAACGTAACGGATTACGATGTGTCCTTAGCCAGAGCAATTTTAGAAGCCACAGGATACTGTCAGAGAGTACCGGAAAACCAAATAAATGCAGTTACTGCTGTATCAGGAGCAGGACCTTCATTTGTAATTTGTTTCTTTTTTTGGAATTACTTTTTTTTTTAATTAAAAATGTTTAAAATTGCAGGCTTATTTGTTAATAGAAGCTTTATCAGATGGTGGTGTAAGAATGGGTTTGCATAGAGATATGGCGACGAAATTTGCAGCTCAAACGCTTTTGGGGGCCGCCACAATGGTCCTGGAGACCGGTAAACATACAGGACAACTGAAGGACCAAGTGTGTTCTGCTGGAGGCGCAACCATCGCTGGAATGCACGAACTTGAAAAAGCTGGTGTTAGAGGAGCAATAATGAATGCTGTTGAAGCAGCTGCCAATAAAGCTGATCAATTAGGCGACTAAAAACTTGCAAAGGATTACTTTAATTTGCATATATTTTTAATTAGGGTTTCGCAATTCAGAATAATTGACAATAAGTTAATTACAGAATGTATAGTGGTATTTTATTTTATTGTAATTTAAAGTTTATGCAATAATATGACAATAATGGTAATTGGTAATGTGTTAATAGATGATACAGTGGGACAGTGGGACAATGAAAAAGGTGGCTAACCCTTTTCCGGGTTTAACCGGAAATTACCCTCATTTTTCCATTTTTAAATGCCAACTCATAGTTATTTTCACTTTTTGGTTCTGAAAACCTGTTTTTCATTAATTTTAATTTTAAATTACACAAAATTGATTTTTTTTATGGTTTTTGAAGGCTGTGAATCGGCTGTACCAATAAATGATGGTCTACAAAGTGAAATAAAGGGAAGTTATCCTTTTTCCACACTTTCCTGAAAGTGGAAAAAGGATCACTTTCCTTTCAGCTGTCATTAAAGGAATTTTATGAATACCAGAATACTCTGTTGGGTTAAATTCTAAAAATTAGTTTTTCTTTAATAATTCAGCTGAAAGAAAAGTGATCCTTTTTCCACTTTCAGTGGCATGAAAAAAAATAACTTTCCTTTATTTCGCTTTGATGAGTAAAATTTTATAAAGTCAATTAACGCCCTTATGAAAACTATTTTAAAAATCAACTTTGATTTAAAAACAAAAATTTAAAAATGCCCTCAGGAATCCAAAAAATTGTTCGGTAGATAAAAAACCGAAAGGGGAGACCCACTTTAAGTTGTCACCCTCTACAATAACTAAAAAATAAAGAATCTGGCTGAAATTGTGTAAAAACCGTAAATATTTTATATTGTTCTTAGCAAAAAATAAAAATAAAATAATTATTTAGTCACTGAATTTTAATATTTGCAATATTTACAACTGGATTTCTTAAATAATAATAACAAGACCAAATTGATTTTATATTTAAACAGTGCTTGAAGAAGCTTTGGTTTCATTGGCAAACGCATTGTATTCGACGCATCTGGAAGGATCCGTGGGAAAGTACTCCTGACATTTGGTCATCAAACGTTTTAGTGCTTGGATATATTTCCTTTGCGTTTCGTCGTTCATAACATGAGCCACATTTTTCGAGAAGATCTTTTCGCGTCCCGTACGAGCGTGAATACCCACCATGGTCACTCCAATAGGCCATGGGGCATTTCCTATAGCCATCTGCAGATAAGCATCACTGGCCTACAAAATAAAAGTTATTATTTACTACAAAAAATAAAGCTTCAAATAGAAAGCAAACCTTTAAATAGTTTCTATTTAATAAATGCTCTACAATTTCAGTCAAACTGTCGGAAATATCTTCAGGTAAAGTGTGCGTTTTTAATTTCCTCAAAAGCGGTTTTAAATAAACTTGCGTTTGCGTGTAAGTTGCACCCATAAGTTTTCCCTTCGTGCCTCTTCTTTCCTCCGACGATCTGTTTTGAAGTTCGTCGTTCCACATTTTTAATAATAACTGCAAAAACGTTATTTGAAACTTGTAACTTAACAATAAAAGTGAGTACATACTTCAACGAATTTCGTTATGACATTCATATCGTGATCTCTGTCTCCTCTGCCCATTTTCTTAGCGGAATCTTTAATTTCTGCATAGATTTTGTCAACATCTTCTTGCAAGGTTCCATCATGGGAAGAACTGCTGTCTTTTTTGTCGGAACCACTGCCTGATATTAACTCGTTTAAGAACGCTTGGTCTACTTTTTCCATAGCTTCTTGAAAATCGTTTCTAAACCCCTTAAGAAACAAATTTAAAAAATGAGAATAAGAATTCACAATAATTAAAAAAATTAGTACACTTACTCTATTAACTTCAGGTTCTGATATTTCCAGCTTCCTTAATCTTTTAAAAGCATCTAATTCTGACTCTCCAAATAGTAAAATGGGTTCACTTCTGTCCCTCAATCTGTTTATAACTTCTTGTCGAGGCAAGACATTAGAGCTGCATCCAGAAACAGAATCTTCTGCACTACTGCTCTCTGTGTTTTCATCTTTAATACTTTCATTCAGTGCATTTGTTTTTTGGTACTCCTCCAATTCTTTGGAGATTAAATCTCCCCTTTTAAAGTACTTTTTACCAGCGGACTACAAAATAACGACTTTAGTGAACTTTACGAACAATAAAAGCAATGTTTTGAACAAAAACTTACCAGTAATTCTTTCTCTTCCAGTTGTTTTCGCTTCTTGGCTATCTCAGCTTTTAATATATCCATTTTTAAAGCACGAAAACCAATAAAAAAAGGTGAATATTGCAGCAAAATTAAGAGAAATTAAAAATTCAACTGTTTATTTTCACAGGTATAACCTCAAACCATGAAGGGGCTGTTGTCTGGCAAAAAAAATGACAGCACTTGTAGTTTTTCCGGCATAGTCCTGCGCACATCCTGCGCAACTTGGAAAAATTCCACTTTTGACAGCTGTGGCCATATTTTACTTTAACCTCGACGCAGCAAAATATGAAAATTGAAAATAGCAAAAATATTTTATTAATTTATGTAATCTGATCTATGAATGTTTAATTGTGTGCCCAAATAAACCGTTGAAGCCTTAGTGATAAAGGAGCCGAAATAATTGTGCTAATGATTTAAGGTCGCTTGCTAACGATATCAATTGTCTTAATTTATATGTGAAGAAATTGGCCAAAGAAATGGATGAAAAAATTGTAGCTGCTATTTTACATTATCAATCGAATTTGGATAAGTACAGCAAGAGAAAGGATGAAGATAAAGTTAGTGTTTCTATATTTCGTTTATTTTTTTGTATGGAAAGTAAAATGTGAATTCATTTCAGATGATTCACTGCATGAATAGATTAGAGCGATTGCCCATTACTGTGGCTCATTTAGAGCAGACTGGTGTGGGTAGAACTGTAAATTGTTTGAGGAAACAGAATGGAAGAGTTGGTGAAGCAGCAAAGAAACTGGTATTGAAATGGAAAGAAATCGTCGAAGAGGAAGAAGAAGAGGAAGAGCAGAGGAAATTGGAGGAGCAACAGAGGAAACATGATGAGGAAATGAGATTGAAGAAGCATAAAAGTAAGCATTCTAGTCACAAAAAGGATAGGGATGAAGAAAAGAAGCACAAGAAACATAAAAGAAATAGGAAAAGTACCAGCAGCGATGAAGGTGAAGCTGATTCTGATCAAAGTGATCACAGACATAAGGTGAAGAAAAAGAAATCGCATCATTCACATCATGAGAGGCACGCTGATCATCATAAAAATAGTAAAAAGAATGTTCCGAGTTCCGACGAAGAGTGTGTTGAACCTGAGGGGCAAAAAGTATCTAAAAGACAAAGCAGATCGAGCTTGGAAGAACAACAGGAATCGCCTAAAAAGCACAAAAATCTCGAAGAACAAAAACAGAAAAGCAAAGAAAAGAAAAGGAGTTCGCAAAGTGTTGAAACTCCCACCAAAAAACTGAAGCTTTCCAACAAGGAAAGCATAGACTGCGGATCTGGAGCTAGTTTTGCCGAAGCTCTAGGTATGATGTTTCCTAGTACCAGTTACAGTAGTAATAATTCGCAAAAGAGAGAAGAAAAAGCGTCGAAGAGTTCCACTAGTAGAACCGAATCCTTAAAGTCTTCGAAGAAAAGTGATAGAAAGGACAAGAAGGAGAAACACCATTCGTCTGGTAAATCCTCGTCTACTAAACTGAACCATTCCAGTAATGGAAATGATGACAGCAAATCTTTGTCGCCTTTGATACCGCTCAAACTTACCACGCCGGATGTTAACAGTTTGCTTCCGCAGATTTCCACCAATTACAAGCCGCTGGGATTGGCCTCTCTCGACTTCAATATGAAGAACAATCCGCATCTGAGTAAGAAACTCGACGATCAAGCTCTGACGCGGCTTATGTATTCGAAAAGTTCGCGGACAAAGGTTTACTCAGGAAACAAGAACTTCTTCGGCAAAGTGCCCAGCCTTTTCGAACTGTGCACAAGAGTCCTGCAGGATAATATTGACGGTACGTGATATTAATCATACAGATTGATGATTGAACCATCCCGTCCGTTATTATTTTTTTAGACAGGGTGACAGAATAGTGGTTCACTCTTTTAATTTCTTTATTTGTCAACCGATATCTATGAAATTTTACACATTTTATACAATTTTCCGGTTTTACCGGAAATTATCCTAAATTTTGATTTTAAAATGGCAACCCATAGTTATTAGAAAAGAATAGAAGGGTGTACCACTTTTCAGTATACTTATTTCTTTATTTTAATTGCAATGCCTTAAAACGTTTTTGTTTTGTTTTGTTTTTGTAGCTTTGGAAGTGACTGGAGGAGTCCCTTATAGTATACTTAAACCGGTACTAGAAAAAGCAACAGCAGAACAATTATTCACATTAGAACATTACAATCCTTATTTGATGGACGACTCGGACGAACTGTGGCAACTGCACTGCCAGAAACTGTTCAAGACGGAACAGCGACAAGAAATGGAGACCTGGAGGGACATGTACTTGCGTTGTTTGGATGAACGCGAAGCAAAGTTGAAAACTCTAACGGCCAATATTAAATTGTCGCAGGATAAAGCGATTCCTGTTAGGCAAACCAAATTGGCTTACGTGGATAGCATGGTGAAACCGCCTCGTAACATTGCTAAAAAACAAGTACTTATTTTTTAAAATTTATTTTTCATATACCGGGTGACACAAATTTTATTACGACCCCTGGCATTTCTTTATTAACCAACCAATTTATACCAAATTTGGTATAAAAGAGAACATTTCCAATTGAACTAGATAGATGTAATTTTTGCATCACTTCCGGTTTCACCAGAAAATTGCCACGACTTTTAATTTTTAAACGAAAACACTGCATTTTTTAAATGTTTTGTTTGGATTTTTACCCTCAATGAATTATTGCAACATACGTTAAAAATCGGTTCAATAATAAAGAAATGCTAGGGATGGTTGTAAAATTTCTGTCACTCTGTATTCACTGGGAATAACTTATTTAAATTAATCGATTTTATTCGCAGGCGAAAAACGGAATCGATAACAGGCCCTCGAACAAGCTGAACTTGATAGCAACGGCTAATACGGCCGGCCAAGTGGCGGTTCCCAATCCCGTCACGCAGCGCCAATCAAGTAAATTTCGTTTCCTTTTGTATTTGCAGCTTTTTCCGCTTCCTTTAGCTAAAAAAAATAACCGTTTTTCTTTACAGGCAACAGCAATTTGAAACCAAAGAAAGCGCCTCTGATGCAGAAAACGCTGCAGTTAATGAAGGGCCGTTTTAGGAGGTAGTTTTATTTTTTAATACCTGCTGGTGATTATTCAAATAATTATTTCATGATGTGTACAGAGAGAAAAATCGATTGAAGCTGTAGGTTCATTTCTTAATTTTTACATTTTAATTTTTCTTTGATTTTGAAGAAACGGAAGCAACGTTATTTATTACATTGTTGTTTTAGATGATGAATAATGTTGTTCTATTATCAATAATATATTCATTGTAATTGTATACATGAAATATTTTTTTAGAAAGTGATTATAAAGTATTTTTTTTTTCAATCTGCAAGTGATTTTTGGTCCTTTTCCTTATACATTTTAATGGTTTAATCAGTGACGGGTAGATGGCACTAAGCGCGCACGCACAAAAAAGGCGCTAAATGTTTGAAATTCGGAAATTGTTCTTTTCCAGAGAGCTACTTCTATTTGGAATGGAAAATTGCTCACTGTTGTAGGTTCTTCATAGACGTAGTGGATATTTGTTTATTTAATAGGCTAAGGAAACGATAAATATTAGTATAGTGGAGGGGCGAACATTTTTTCAAGATTAGAGTATCAGTAAGGCGACTAGTAAAACGAATAATGGGCGCAGTATAATATTTATTAAGTAATGTAAACTTCAGTTGAGTGCAGGAGAAAGAGAGAGTAGCAGTGAACTTGATGATCTAACGGAACGAAAAATAGTTGTGATCTCTGGAAAAAGTATCGAGCTAATAATTTCACTGGTGGTCGAAGAGATATTTTAAAAACCCGATTAGTGAGTAATAAGTTTCCTTTCTTATTTTTCTTTTAGTATTTTTAATTAGTCGAAATTAAATCAAAAAGATCGATGGACAAAAAAAGATCGTTTAAAACTGGTCACATGATTGCATAAATTGAGTTCAGTTGCACGTGATTCAAGTAATTATTACTTGAACAAACAAAAAAGTTTAGAATTCCAGATAGATAAGCGCAACTTTTATACATTATTTTTAATTTTTTCGGTAGTTTATTGTGCAGCGAGTAAATTATTTGACCGACTTTTCCGAATGCCGTTTTGTTTGGTTTATTGTATTTATTGTTGTTATGTTTTTTTTTTAATGAACATTGAAAGCGACTTAATAACCTCCATCATATGACGATAAATTAATTTCAAGGCTGCTCGTTCTGTACATTGAAGTCATTTTAGTATTTTTTCGAATAATAATTCCGCATGAAAACTATGAAAAACAATATTTTTATAGCTATGATGTTTTTCCGAATAATTTAGAATTTTTGCGGCCGCAAAAAGCGCACAATTTCAACGTCAATTAGTACATCCTGAGTTAGTACTGAGTTATCGCAATTGATCCTCGTGATTGTCCTGAATCCTTCAAGTCACTCGGATCACATGTTTGTTTTGTATTTATAGAATACTCTAATTACATTATCAACGTTGTAACAAGCGTTAATTGCGTCTGCAATTAAGAGATTATGTACTTCAAGTAATTTATTCTGCGTTTCTTCCAAGAAATTTTTATTTAAAGACGGTCTCTACTAGCATTTTAGTTATAAATTATTTTTTAGACCTAAATTTTATAATTTGATAAGATATAAAAGCCATTAACTTACAATAAACTTGATCACAATTGATTGTTTTTATTATCTAGTGATAAGATATGATTTCTGAATATAGTTTTAAAAGTCAACTAGTCAAGTGTCTCGTGATTGTGCAATGAATTGGATTTCTTTTACTTAGTATTGGCGAAATCGGAAAAGGTAACCGCAAAAATGGGGTCCATGTTCAGGAGCGAGGAAATGGTCCTTGCCCAACTCTTCATTCAACCAGAAGCTGCGTACACTTCGATGTCCGAGTTGGGAGAGATTGGGGTTGTTCAATTTAGAGATGTATGTATGCAAAAATGCAAAAAAAATCCACTTTTCTCTTAGAAAATTTAGAAACACTAAAGTAACAAGTGCGTTGGCCTTTAAATTAGTTTAAATTAAGTTTAATTAATACTAGAAGACAGAATTAAGCTTTAATCCAAACAACAAAAGCACTTTTTCAGTTAAATAAAAAATAAATCTAAATATTAAAAACAAACTTTCATGTAGTTAAACGAAGAAGTAAATGCCTTCCAACGCAAGTTTGTTAACGAAGTCCGTCGTTGCGATGAAATGGAGCGCAAACTTCGTTACATAGAGTACGAGGTGCGCAAAGACTGGGTCCACATCCCGGAAAACTATGGCGAATCCCCCAAAGCGCCCAATCCTCGCGAAATCACCGACTTGGAGACCCATTTGGAGAAGCACGAAGGCGAAATAAAAGCTCTGAGCGAAAGTACCGTCACCCTAAAGTCTAACACTTTGGAGTTGATGGAACTGAAGAAAATCCTCGAGAAGACCAGAGCATTCTTCCAGGAACACGACGGAAGCAACGGCTTAGATCCGGCACACAAATCCTTAATACCTGAGGATTCGCACAATGTGTCCATCCGAGGCAGATTGGGATTCATAGCTGGCGTTATAAACCGCGAAAGGGTGCCGGGTTTTGAAAGAATGCTGTGGCGCATCTCCAGAGGAAACGTCTTCTTAAGACAGGCGGAGATTGAAGAACCACTTGAAGATCCAAATACTGGCAACGAGAACTACAAGACAGTGTTTGTGGTGTTCTTCCAGGGCGAACAGCTTAAGAATCGCATCAATAAAGTATGCACTGGATATCACGCTACAATTTACAGTTGTCCTAGCACTTCAAGCGAGCGAGAAGAACTTTATAAAAACGTTACCACTCGTTTGGAGGATATCCAGATGGTGTTGAATAAGACCAAGGATCACCGGCTGCAGTTTCTCACCGAGGTTGCCAAAGAGTTGCAAAATTGGAACGTCATGGTGCGCAAAATGAAA
Source organism: Holobus sp. GC000080 (assembly GCA_030556065.1). Classification (NCBI taxonomy): domain Eukaryota; kingdom Metazoa; phylum Arthropoda; class Insecta; order Coleoptera; family Staphylinidae; genus Holobus; species Holobus sp. GC000080. The sequence continues at coordinate 2,563 of JASKGO010003737.1, read as the reverse complement.
GCCATCTATCACACCTTGAACTTGTTCAATATGGATGTGACGAAGAAGTGCTTGATTGGTGAATGTTGGATTCCTGTTAGGGACATCAAAGATGTCCAAAAGGCTTTAATTGATGGTTCTGTAAGTTCGCAATTTCATCTTCAATATCTCAGGAATAGGTAAATTTGATATGATTTCTTATCAGGATGCTTGTGGCAGCTCTATACCGTCATTTATGAATGTTATCAATACAACAGAAGCTCCTCCGACATTCAACAGGACTAATAAGTTCACTAGAGGTTTCCAAAATTTGATTGATGCTTACGGAATCGCTTCCTACCGCGAAGTTAATCCAGGTTGAACTTATAAAAACAAAAATAGATTACAAATTTTGCTAAATCAATTAATTTTGCAGCTTTGTACACAATAATAACATTCCCATTCTTGTTCGCTATTATGTTCGGGGATGCTGGTCACGGTTTAATTCTGTTAATTTTCGGGATGTGGATGTGTTTGAATGAAAAGCGTCTAATCAGGAAAAAGATCAACAGCGAAATTTGGAACATTTTCTTCGGGGGACGCTACATCATACTTTTGATGGGTCTCTTCTCCATCTACACCGGCCTGTTTTATAACGACGTCTTTTCAAAAAGCTTCAACGTTTTCGGCAGCAGTTGGGTCCAAAATTTAACCAGATTCCAGACAGATGTGAATGTTGAACGTCCCGAAGATACATTCACTCTGAATCCAACTTATGAATTCGATGGCAGTCAGTATCCAGTGGGGTTGGACCCTATTTGGCAACTAGCCAAAAACAAAATCATCTTTTTGAACACTTACAAAATGAAGATGTCCATCATTATCGGCGTAATCCATATGATATTTGGTGTTTGCATGAGCGTCTGCAATTATGTGTAAGTTTTTGAACATCAAAATTAGTTTGTTTTTTTAACTATGATAATGATCTTAAGGCATTTCAAAAAACACATCAATATAATTTTGGATTTCATTCCGCAAATTCTATTTTTGGTTTGCTTGTTCTTTTGGATGGTTTTAATGATGTTCATCAAGTGGATTCTGTTTGATGCCAACTCAGGTTAGATTTTTATCACTTTAAAAAGATAATGTGACTACAATTTTTTCATAATTATGTTTTAGTTGGACAATACAGCACTTATTGTGCACCATCGGTATTAATTTTGTTCATCAATATGATGTTGTTCAAAGAATCAGATCCTCCAGGTCCTGAATGTAAAATTTATATGTTTGAAGGACAAAAAGAGCTGCAAATGACTCTGGTTTTCATTGCTCTTATATGCATTCCTGTCCTTTTATTAGCCAAACCAATTTACGAAATTTCATTTAAAAAGAAAACCGAGGCGCATCAACCTGTAAGTTTTCGAAAACCAACCAAAATTTAGTTTTCCAGAAAAAAATTAAACCAATCCTAAAATTTTTAGACGACAAATACTAACGGTGATATAAACCAAGGAGCAATTGAACTTCAATCTGAAATTAAACCCGTTGCTGAAAACTCCGCTTCCGAATCTTCAGCAGCCGAGGAAGAACACCATGAAGAAGCTGGAGAAGTCTTCATTCATCAAGCCATCCATTGTATTGAATACGTGCTCAGTACAGTTTCGCATACTGCTTCCTATTTGCGTCTGTGGGCCTTATCTTTAGCTCATGCTCGTAATTCCTTTTACAATCCAAATTTGAAGAATACTTTTTAACTAAATTTTATATTTTTACAGAACTTTCTGAAGTATTATGGACCATGGTTTTAAGAATGGGTTTAGGCAGTTCCGATTATACAGGTTCAATCATTCTGTACTTTATTTTCGGTGCATGGGCTGTTCTTACGTTAGGTGTGCTGGTGATGATGGAAGGTTTGAGTGCTTTTCTGCACACTTTGCGTCTGCATTGGTAATTTTTATTTTACGATATTTTTATTTGATCGATTATTGATTATAGTATTAAAACAACAGAGTTTTAAATGCATTTTATGTTTGCAGGGTGGAATTTATGAGCAAGTTTTATGAAGGGGCCGGTTATGCTTTTCATCCGTACAGTTTCAAAGTTATTTTAGAGGAAGGACTGGAGGAAGAAGAGGACTAACTGTTGTTGCATTTTTTTAATAGTTGCACTCAAAGTAGTTTTATTCCTTTTACCAATGGTTGTTTTAACAAAAATATAGAGTATTTAGAAGCAATTTATTCAATTGGATTTTTTTGGATTTTTTACGTTTTTTCTGCAAAATTTGTGGCAAACTTCGGTTTGCTCCGTTAATTTAACAGGTCTACAAATATTTACTTTTGCACGTTTTCTTTTTTCAATTAAATGGTGTATAAAATCATTTTGCTCATTCAAAATAGGTTTTATGACGTGCCTTTAACAATTATTTCGCGGAAACTGGAAAATCATGGAAAACATTTTATTTTGGATTTTTATAACGGATAATGTGCCCTATACAGGGTGATTGATTTAAACCATACCCTAACGAGTTTGGCGCTCCCATTAGAGTTATGGATTTGAAAATTTGGTTATAGCCATATCTTAACCGGAAAAATCTTTTTAAAATATT
>JASKGO010003736.1:0-11540 GCA_030556065.1 Holobus sp. GC000080 | reverse complement strand
ACAAAGTTGACATTTACTTCCGGTATAACCGGAAGTGACTGGAAGTGGGGACTATTTTAGGGGACCTAGAATTTGTCCCAAACTGGTAATGGTGAAAAAATCAAACTGATATCTTTTATGGTTTCCCCATAACAAATGCCCTAGGATGCAAAAAAAATACCCTGTACAGGGTGAGTGTTTTTAATGGTCAATTAACCATATTTAGAGACCGATAAGCCTTAACGATCTAAATTTTTTCGGCTTTCTCATATTAAAGAAAAATCTAGGTCTACTAAAATATTTTGACTTGGTAATAGCGGAAGTAGAAGTCAACTTTAATATTTTTAAATGGAATACCCCAATTTTTATTTCATTTTTTGATTTCTTATTAAAAATAGCCTTTTTAAAAAGAAATTTTTTTATCGTTCTTATTTCCGGTTACATTGGCCGAAATTGGGATCTCTAGAAAAAAATGATATCTTTCTCATTTTTGTTGATAACTTGATAATCCTTCCAGTTTTTTTAATCTCATGATATGTGTTCATTCATAGCAATTATTATTTTTATGTGGTAATGTTATAAAGGGTGTATTATACACCCTTCCTAGAAAAATTCCAAAGTAGAACATTTTTGAATCAAAATAACTTAATTTTTTCAAATGGAACCACCCATTTTTAATTTTAAATGCAGATTGGGCACACAAAATGCTGCAAGAAAAGGGTTATTTGATAATCCCTCAAGGAAAAGTTTTAAAGTTATTATTCTTCAAGAAAACTAAGTCTCCATTAGATTGTATTGCTTAATAAATCATCATAGCAACATACCCTCATAGTTGAGATTGAGATTTTTTTGTAATAACACAAATACTATTCATCCTAGACTAATCAAATTAAACTTTTCTGATAGGTCTTATTAAGTTATTTTGATTTTAAAGTGTTTGAAATGTTTCTCGAATACCCGGAACTATTTGAACAACAAATAATAAATACGAGTATAATGAATGAACACATAGCTTCAGAATTAAAAACTGAAAGAATTATAAGATATAAGAACCGGAAGTGGGCGATTTCTTGAAAAATTCGAAAGATAGAAAAAAAGTTTTTTTTACAAAATTCTCTCTATTTTAAATTATTTTTAATAGGAAATCAAAATCTGTAATAACAATTGTGGTGTTCCATTTAAAGAATCAAAATTGACCTCAACTTCCGGTTTTACGGAAAACTAAAATATTGTAGGTGATTTATATTCTTCTTAAAAATGCTTACCGTTCTCTAGATATGGTTAATCGACAATTGAAAACAGTCATCCTGTATATTATATAAAATATTTACTTTGAAGCCATTTCGAGATATCTTTGTAGAATTGGCGCCCAGTTTCTAGCCGTGGAAGTTTTCTCTATAGTTTTCACCAAATCTTCACATTCTTCGAGATTTGCATCGGATGTCATTAATTTTGCGCCCCAACCTGACATGAAACTTTGGTAAGTGAGCTGAAAATTAATGATTATAATTTCTTTCTTTAATATATTTAAAGAAGATTTAAATTACTTGTAGGTTTTTGTTAATCTGCGCATCAATCACCATCTTTGCGGCATATCTAAGCCCTTTTGCATAAGTATCAATTGCGTAAATGTAACCGTCGAGTATTTCTTTGGAATCGAAAGAAGTACTTAGTTCAGGATAGCGGAATGTTAAGCCTCCCTGGCTGAAACCACCACATTCTAGAATCACTTTAAAAAGCGATACTATAATGTTCATTTCTAAGTGCTTTTCTTTCATGATTTCCACACTTCCAACGCAGTCATACCTACAATAAAAAATATTTTTTATTAAATAACTAAAAAAAAAAAATAATTTGTTTTTCCTTACATGTAAGCTATGTTAAAGTTGTATCCTGGTTTAATCAGCATTTTAAAATAACGATCATGATTGAATTGTTTTAGAAAAGCTGTTAAACCAAAACATCCCGGAGTGTACTTGTTTTTAAAGTCAACTTCACGATATTCATCGCAAGAGTCCAGAAGGAGTTGACCACGATACCCAATTCTGTCTCTGTATTCAACAATCAATTTCAAAAATTTTGCCAAGTGTTTGATTTCTCTCCTGAAGTCAGTGCAAATTGATTCTTGGTATCCTTCATGATTAATGTTGATAACAAAATTTTCGGAATTTAATTTGTATGCCGCATCGAGACCTTTCTTTACCCGCCATCCAGCTTGTATGACTGCATTTGCATCGCAATTTGTAATGTGTTCATTGCTGTAACTAACACTTAATACTATTTTAATTTTCTAAAATTGGTATTCTTTAAACCTGAAAAATTTTACGCCCATCCAAAGTGGTTTTATTCCGGTTTTCTCTTGGAAATCTTGCAACATGCAAATAGATGCTTCGAAATTATTCCGGGTGTCTTCGGGATTTCCGCCGCTGAAGAGGTAATCGCTGTCATATCCTGACCAGAATTTAATGTTTAATTTTTTGGAAAAATCAAAATGAGTTTTTATGTTTCGTTTATAATTTTCGAATGTCTGCTGAGAGGAAGGCAAAGATTTTGAGAAAGATCCAAGGAATATTGATGGTCGAAGCCATTCCTCCATGGTTCTTCCGTGGATTCTTTCCGATGAATTGTAATGGCGAAAATGTTGATTATTTTCATTGGTTGGAAAGAGGTAGTCTATTTCCGGTTTGTAATCAATTCGACCAATTCCTGAAATTTGCCAACATTGTTGCGTTAAGTTTAGTTCTTTGTTTGTTTTTTAATTAATTGCATTCTGTTTTCCCATAAAATGGATGAGAAAAAATGACCCGGATACAAAGTGATTGATTGAACCCGTCCGTTAAATATTTTTAACTTCTAAGCGAGTTAGAAATTTGAAAATTTCAGTATAGTATTTTTTCCATGAGACGAATTGATAGTAATTATGGCGGCATTTCCGGTTATACCGGAAGTCTTTACTAACTTTATTATTTTAAATGGCACTCTATATTTTTAATTTAGCGGAGCCATCACTGATAATCATTCACTATGCTCCTTACGTAGCTTATTACTATACCGTAACGAGTGGCCGAAGAAAAAATATATCCATTCAGTCAAGTTAATAAAACTCAGAGATTCTGCATTTGGCCAAGTGGCATCAAAAACTTTTTATATTTAAATGGCAAACCCGAACTTGTTCACTTTTTTTGCAATTTTGGGACCATTCGGTGTTTTAAAATGTAATTTTTATTTTTTTAGTTGCAAATAAAATCAATTCAGATGACTCTGAAATGGCTTAAATTACTCAGAATGAAGAAATATGTTAAAAAGTTGCAAACTTGCCGTAAGTTTACTATTTTGTGAGTTATTAACAAAAGAATTTAGACAATATGTTTTTTTGGCAATGAGTCTATTTCTTCTAATGGCAACCATATTGGACCACCCCCATTTTATACTCCTCATTTAATGACGAATCTTTACTGTCAATACTATTGAAATTATCTTATGTGAAAGAGTCATTCAACTCCGAATAGTACAAAAAGAGGAACATTTATAAAACCAATTATTTATTAATATTTTGTAATTTTAGATTTTAAATTTAACATTTTAAAACATATTTCAAAAAATGCCAAAAACTTACCCTGAAATGAATCCGAGCTTGATGCAGCCAAATCCGCAGCCCTACCAACGGTTTTCTGTCTTTTAACATTCATCACTGTAATCATACTCAACTTATTTTCACTTTACCAAAATTTTCATTTTATAGACAACTTAAACAATAAGATTGCCACCTAATACGAATTGTCGGATATCAATTTCACCATCATAATAAGCAACATAATACTATACTTGAAGTGTCTTATGGCAGACTTAATTTTCTGCAAGAAGACACCGCTGGTTGTTTCAAGAAGAAATGAAATTCAATATGTTAATCATTTATTTAAAATCAATTATTTCATATAATTCCATAATATTCTTACAAGCAACGTCACTGCTAGTAAAATTATTGAATACAAAACGCGTTTGTCATTTTCCGTGCGCTTTTCCACATTTCCCAGTCCAGAAAGTTGCCCTTTCTGTAACGGTTTCGTTATACCAGGAGACTTGGACTTGTTCATCGGTTTTCCCAGCATCGAAAACTTGGTAGCCTCAAAAATTTCAACAGTTACCAATTTACCCAAATAGTCATCGTCCATGGGTATTAAAACTTGTTCGTAGAATTTATTATGCCCAACGTAATGTTTCTTATCATGCGAGATTTCGGTAACCAAAATCTCTTGCGTAGTGCCCACTTTATGATTGTACGGCTGATAAGAATGGAACAAATCTGTTACTTCCTTTGTGCGAGTCTTTACTTCCTGCGCTGGAATTCTAGGCATCAAAGCAGCAGGAGTTCCAGGCCGTGGGAAAAACTGATTAATAAACAAACTGGGAAACTTATATTGGGCGCAAAGCGACAGGGTTTCTTCGAAATCTTCCTTGGTTTCAGTAGGAAATCCGCAAATAACATCTGTAGCAATAGTCATACCTGGGATTCTTCTTTGTAAAAAGTTAACGACGTGTTCGAAATCTTCGCGGCAGTATTCGCGTTTCATGTCACTTAAAACTCGATCGCTGCCACTCTGCACCGGTACATGCAAAAAACTATAGACTTTCGGATGCCCCAAAATTTGAGCCATCTGGTCTAAATGTTCCAAAATATACGGAGGATTTGTCATGCCTAAACGCAATCTACATCCTTCCGGAATAACCTCCACTAGTTTCCGCAATAGTTCCGGTAAACTGCTCCCTATGTCTCTACCGTAGGTACCAGTATCCTCAGAAGTAAGCCAAATTTCAACAACCCCATCAGAAAAAGCTTGCTCAGCTCTCGCAACGATTTCTTCTGGAGGATAACTGCCCAAATCACCTCTTGCATGTTTTGTTTTGCAGTAAGTGCACTGATTCAAACAACCGGTATTAATGGCAATGATTTCGATGAGCGGATTGCGTCTGATTTTAGGCAATTGCAAAGAGGCCCCTCCTATTTTCTTTCCATTTTGTTTTTTAGTCCCTAGCAATTTCACACAATTGCCCTTAAGAGTCTCCTCAACAACCTCCACCACTCTATCAATTTGCTGGACACCTATTATACTCAAGTTTTGTAAAAAAGGCATTTTGGGAGCACCTTGTGGAACACATCCTGCCAATACAATATGTTTTCCCAATTTTTTCCCCGATTCTATTTCATTTCTGAAGTGGTCTTCTGCTGGATTCTTCACAGTGCAACTATTCAGTAGCCATAAATCTGCATCCAGTTTATCTTCTGTTAATTTGTATCCATATGCTGCTAGTTGACCAGCCATGTATTCGGTGTCGGAACTGTTATGGGCACATCCCCAAGTTTTAACGTAGATTTTCTGAGTGCCTGGTATGTTGGTATAAACATTAGCTTCCTTGATTGGTTCATCTTTTTCTACTTTGGCTTTTCGCGTCTTTATTTTGATATTGCTTCTGTTGCTATACCTTTCTTTCGGTGTTATATCCTGAGCAGAGATTAAATCCTCAATATCATTTATAATTTCGCTGCAGGCCATAACGAAACCTATAAAAAAATCAACGTGAAATTAACATTAATTCTAACTTTTGTAAATACCTTCTTTATGTTTATACTTATTTTTATTTTACACAAGTTAAATGTAAAAATGTGCAGCATGAAAGTAAAAGTTGGGTTAGAATTAAATTATTTCTAATTTTCATGATTTTTATTTATTTATGTGTCAGTAAACAGCAATATCTAAATGTTATTGCGTACTTTTTATTTCAGTTAAAGCAACTATAATAAGTTTTATTATTTTAATATTCATTATGTTTATAAAATTAATATAATCATAAATAAATTTCAAAAATAGCGCCTTCTTTTCATGTTCTTATCTTTTCCGGAAACTGCCTCCCTGAAACATTTCAACAAGCTCAGAGGGCGCTAGGGTTGTCGAACCGAGTTTACTTTTTTCATGCAGGGGCGACCATCTTTCATTTCGATTCAGTTGTCAGAAGCATCAGCACGTGCATTTTTGCTGGTCCCCTACAAACGTATAATAGGTAAGATTTTAGAAACAATCTGCAGATATCACACTAATCCTTAACATTTTGTTAATTATTTTTATTTTATTGAAAGTTCATAGCTTTTTTAAATTATATTAATGGTATTTTCTTCAAATTTTTTTAATTCACCTTTTCATAACCTTAAATTTTCACATGATGAGATACCAGTCTCGTTCGTATGATTTTACAATGATTCGAACTTATCAAGTAACTTTCTGAGTAATCCAAATTGAATTAATTTGTACGGTAATATTAAAATGTAATTATTGATATTTAAACTTTGCAGGTGCAGTTGGAGTGTGTTTCATACTTGTTGCACTAACTGCTAAGGTAATTTTTATTTTATAGTAAATTATTTCTTTTTTTTTACTGTGATGACTAGTTTTACCGCCCCAGTCTGATAAAGATGTTGATTCGGTACCTAACTGATATCATTTTTCAATAATTAAATCTTGGCATGCTTTTCAAAAATGGTATTAACGCAGCATTTGTTTTTGCAGGAAGTACCGCCATGTTTGTTGTAGCAAAAAGGAAGATGTCTTCCCCGAAAGAAGGCATTGTCCTCTGCATGCCTAATGGATGATAAGGTAAATGTGGTACATTTTATTTAAATTTGTTTCTTTTTATTGTTTGTACCCCAAACGCCACGCTCTAGATCACCGACTATGGCGTTCTTGAGTGCCAAATATACTTATTTGTATAGGGGAAGATTAAATATGTACATTTAGGAAGCAGTATATGGCTGTCAATACATAGTACTGTGCCAAAAAACTTGTATACATTTTATTTCCAAATTCAATTGTTTTTTTTTTATTTGCCGTCGTTTTTTTATTTTTATTATTTATATCTATATTTTTTAAATTTGTTTACAGGTCATAAATTGCATACTCCATGTGGAAGCAAAAATGCATAGAAACAAATATTGGCTGCCAGGAACCCAAAAAAGGTAAAACATATTTTTAGTGAATTTTACTTACTCTTTTCTCATCTCCAATTTACTGATGATTTTATAGTAGACAAGCATATGACATAAATCTTGTTGTTGATAATTTTTCTAACTGATAACTTATTTAAATTTACGTTTGCTGTTTTATATAAATTCAGCTTTATCACAATTTTTATTTTATTTTCAGGTGTCGAAAATGAACAGAATGGCAATGATGAATATCTACTTCCCAAAGGTAATAAAAATTTATAAAATATTAAAATATATATATTTTTTAATATGATGAATAGTATTTCAGTTATCCCTGTCATAAAAAAAAAATTGATGATAAATTGAAACTGATCACATTAAAAGTTAAATACTATATTATCTGTAATGGCTTGTTTATAACTTGTTTTTGTTTTTTAATTTTAGTTGTCGTGTCGGTAAGATATCGAACAATATGGAATCAAAAATTCATGAAGAGAGCGTTCCACGATAATGAAGATGTAAGTTTATTTATTTTTTATTTCTAGTTGTAATTTTAAGCTGATGACAACAATTACCGTTTGATAAAAATGATAAATTCAATGGCTGTATGATTTTACTGCTGATTTGTTATATTATTAAATTTAGGTTGTGCTTTTGATGAAAAATCTAAATTTATTTTCTTTATTCTTTCTTTCTAGGTGGATTATGTTGAAACCATTTGTGGTCCTTTCGCGATGAATTATTATTATGTAAGTATTATTAATTATTTTCTTTTACCGAATTCTCTGTTGGTAAAAAATAACCTAGCAGTTTTTTAATTGTTAATGATGACCTGCTAATATACGCTATGATCGATGCCAATTGCATATGAATACCTCTTGCCCTCACTGATTCCAATTTAAATTTTATTTATTGTTATAAGCAATAAATAATTAATAGGGTTTTAATGAAGAATTTCTTTTTTGTTCTAGGTTTTTTTTATGTGCCGAGGAACTTCAAATAGTTTTTTTTTGTAATTCTTGGCTTTTGAATAAGAAAAATTAGTGGAGAATTATTAATAAAATGTACTGCTTTTTCAAAAATAAATTTTGTGTTGCTTTTTCTTTCTAATTTTTAAATTTCTTTTTATTATCCTTTCAAAGTTATTTGTTAGCTCCTTTTCTAAATAATATTTACGACTACAATTTTTGTTTATTTCAACAGAATTATTTTTGAAACGTTTCTGCTCTTTGATTAATTTTTAAAACTACGTAAAGGTTTTTTTTTGGTTTTGAAACAACTTGTTTCCGAGATAAGAATTTTTGCAGAACGGTTTTCTATTTTTTCTTGGGCGATTTTCATGCAAAAAGGGGTCTTTTTAAGCGGGAAAAGGTTTTTCAGTGATTAGTTATTTCGTAGAAAGATAAGAAATACCAGTTCAGTTTTTTTAGTGTTACGCTACGCGTTTTTTGAACAAAAAATCAATTTTTTTTCAAATCCGATAAAAACATCCAATAAACTTCGGGAAATGAATTGCGAAAAATAAATAGTTATTATCAGTTGCCTACTTGAAAATTCTAAATAAATTCAATTATTAGCTACAAAAAAGATATTTTTTTCCTCCCCATAAACGAAAAAAAGTGAATATGTAAAAGAAGCTTTTTAAAATAGTGAATGCGTTGGCAGTTTAACATAAGTTTGTGTTTCAAAAGTTAATTATCAATAAAGAGGAAACAATGGCCGTTTTTACTTTACTTCGTTCCTACAGCAGATTACTTAACAGAAGTTATTGATTAAATTTTTAATATTACTTTATTATGCTTTAGGTTTAGAATATGGTTCGATAATTACATTTTCATTAAACCCTTAAAAGATAATAATAATTACATATAATGTAAGTTAGAATAATATTTGTATATATCACATTCTAATTAAAAAATAATATGTACAAATTTATTTACTTGCTAATCTACGAATAATTTTAATCTACGTACAAACGAATTATGTACCACGGCAAGTTAAGTGATTTTTGGTTTTCTAAACGGCTTGCAGTAAAGGTTTTTGGAATATATATTTATTATTTAAATAAGTAAAATAACCAATTCTTCGTAATATTTTTTTAATTATAATAAAAGGACTAGAAAAATTAAAAAGTATATTTTTGTAAATATTAATGATAATATCATTGGACTTATATATTTTTTTGTACTTAAAAAACTGAAAGGAACTTTTTGATTTCCTTGTCTACAGAATAAACCGCAAAGTAATATTTTACGTCCAGTCGCAAGAGATTACGCAAAAATATGAATGATTATTCCCTAGATGCCACTTTTTTGGTACTTAACATCAACAATTATATCTAATATTCTCACAAGATGTATGTATAGTTTACGTGTAACGGGGTTGCATCACAAAATTTAGACGGCGCTGCCAGAAAGACTTAAATTGGTGAGCCGTTTAACGGTGAGATCAGTTATGCTGCCGCCGCCAGTACTTTGCGTCTGGATCGTATCTGAGATGACGACTTTTTTGCGCTGCTTGTGGTTGTACTGTAGGGTTTTAAAGCTACCCCCTTCTAATGAACCGTCATTATCCTCGTAAGGATTCCTTAAAACGCTATTGTGCTGATGATAACAAGTGGGCAAAGTACCAAATTTAACGTTGCTCGAGCTAAGGACATATTTAGTGTTTGCGGGGACTTGATTAATGCTATTCGAACATTTCTTAATTGTAATCGGCACAGTTTGGCCGGCCAGCATCTCTCCTCCCGCATTGAAGTAAGTGGTCTGTGGCTCGAATTTGTCTTGTTGACGGCTGTCCGGATCCTTATTGCTTCTTTTCATTGTGTTTGATGTCGAACAAACGTCCGGCGGCGTTTTCTTCAACAGAGGTCCTCTCTCCGGGTCGTATTTCGACTTCTCGTCTTTGCTGGATATTAGCTGATCGTATTGTCTGTTCGGACGGTTATAGCCGCACGACGCTATGCATTCGGAAAGACTTTGATGTTCGCGAAGCTTCCGCTCAGCACCCGGCACCATTACGCGGACCTGAAAGGAAATTATTGTTTTCGTATTCATGCGTTTCTTTGCAGTTTACACGAAGCAGACGGCTCGGAAAATAAAGCAGCATATGGCAAAGGTACTAAAGGTATTTGATGTGTGTGTTTACCATTTCATCATCGGTGGGAAATCGATTCAGATAGCCGGAGAGAGAGAAGACGACAGCGATTTTAATGAATATAAATGCTGCGCTCGCTGTAAAAAAGCACCAGCCGTAACGATAATCGTAAGAAGTTCCTAGAGAAGAGTCGGTGTGGTATTCAGACGTCTCGAGAAGAGTTTCCGACAATGCGGAGGCGAACGTCACTAACGATGTGCCCAAAAACAAGGCTGGAAATAAATCGTTCCCGGTTAAGTTAGTTAAACGATTGCAATGCAAAAAAATCCTAAAATGAAACGGAAGTAACGTTCAAAAATGCTTCTGGAGGAAATAGTTTCAATACTTTTGCGGTATTCATTTACGTAAGTTATGTAATTTATACAGGGTGCTTATATTCAAGTCAATTTTTACTCTAAAAAGGTAAGAAACAAGACTATTAAAGCTTTTAAATATTTATATAAAAATAAATAAATATATAAATTTAATATTTGCTTTTATGCTTTTTTCATAATTTATTATTATTATAGTTAAAACATCAAATTCGAATTTATTTAATATTGGTATTAAGAGTATTTGATGAAATTTGGTTTTGCAGGAGGTTTTAAAAGATTAATTTTGTCGAAAACAAAAATGAAGTCTACATTTTTACCGTTGTTTTGTTTTTTTATAGGCGGCAACCTACTGTTTTATTTTTCATCTCAATGGTAAGTTTTTTCAAAAATGTTTTTTTTTAGTTTTTGCTTTCATTTTTATATTATCATTAATTGAATTTATTTTCACAAAAAGCTTCCTTTAATTAAAGAGTTATATTTTAAAATATAATATATATATTCTCATACTGCCTATGTCCCAAATGATAATTTTCTTTAAAAATTGCTATAAAAATCTGTAACGAGTTAAACTTAACGAGTTTTAATCATTACATCTTTTAGATAATATTTAAGCTCAAAACAGTTCGTCATAAAAAACATAAAATCAAAATTATATGGGAGATTAAAATAGTACCTAGAGAAGAGACCGAAAAAACAAGGAACTGATTTGTGATAATGTAAAAAATATGAAATTTGGATCCAAATTTATTATTAATTTTTATAAGTTTCGATGAAATTTAATTAAATATGAATTTGTATACTTGGGACAAAAAAAAAATCAGAAATGTATAACCAAATTTGAGACAGAGGTAGTATTATTTTTTGAAAATAGAGCAGTAGAGTACAAATTAGTTAAAAATACAAAGAAACAATTGAATGATAGGTTTTTAGTGTTTACAATGAAACCAAAAGGCAAAACCAAAACGAAGTTTTTTGAGAAAACATTTTTTAATTTTTGCTATACAGGGTGATTGATTTAAACCATACCCTAACGAGTTTGAAGCTCCCATTAGAGTTATGAATTTGAAAATTTGGTTATAGCCATATCTTAACCGGAAGAATCTTTTTAAAATATT
>JASKGO010003735.1:0-12376 GCA_030556065.1 Holobus sp. GC000080 | reverse complement strand
TGCAAAAGCTTTCCCGGCCCATAATGTTTTTCACTGCAAATTTCATAAGGAAAAATCCCCAGCAAGTAATTCATATTAGTGGCATCCGAAAGTTCTTGCATCGAATTCGTCTCCTGATAATTAAGCAAATGCTTTGTCGTTTTCTCAAAGCAACCGAAAAGGCCGACGATCAAACAAGTGAAGTAATAAAAAATCACGTAAACCAGAAAGGAATACATTTGAAAAAACCGATTGATGGCGATCTTCAAGTCGAAGTTTTCGTAGTTCCAGAAGTAAAACATTGCCAATAATGCGACAAATAACCACAACATGGTCCACAAGAAAATCACGAAACGCCATTGAGTTGTTTTAATGGCGTGCAAAGCCGATGGACAAAGCAGGTCTTCGTTGGTCAAGCGAATTATGTCGTTTAGAGTTTTGCAGTATTTGGGAAAGCGGCCCAGGTTTAATAACAGAATCAAAACCATGTAAGATCCGTAGAGCAAATCGGTGATGCCGCTTAAAACCAAAAGCAAAGATTTTTCCTGAAAAATGTAGCCGATTTGGCTCAGTTTTGTGGTCCAGAAAACACTGGTAATTATTATAAATAAAGCCATTATTGACCAAGCGAACCAAAATTGCGACCGTTGGAAAACGCAGTTTCCGGTGTCGTGATTACTGCCAGCCGGAAATAAACCGAAGAAGCGGCAGAAAAGCAAAGTTGGTCTGATTGATTGGCAAACACAAATTGCTTTTGAATCGGTTTCATTAGTTTGCTTCAAGTTGTAGTTGATGCTTTCCATTTTGCTACTTTTTAAGCTCTGATCTAAGCGAAGAACTTTTTCGATTTTATTGTATAATTCGAATATAAGGTATTGCGTGTAATGCTTTATGCTTTATGAATAAATTATTATTATTAGCTGCTATTAAGGGATGTCACTTAGTAAATAACTTTTTATTACAGAAAGGTAATTTACTGATAATTTAATTACCGTAATAGTCGATTTGTCATTTCTTTTTTTTTTTTTTTTTTTTACTAAAAATAACATTTCATTTAGAAAATTAATATTTTCACTAGAAAAAATTAATTTAATTACTTACAATTGCTTCAAATTATTATTTTTTCTGGAGTTTTATTGAATTTTTAATTAGTAGTATTCCAAGAAGCATGAAATTGCAAAGCTACCAAAACGTAAGTAATGACAGTTCCAGTAATCTGCAAATGCAAACCAAAAACCCAAATTTTATCATATAATTACTTAAATTAATAATCATAATTAAATATTTTAATTAATTAAAATTAAAATTATATGTTTTTATGATTGAAATTAAAATAAATGATTTTAAATGATTAAAATTAAATATTTTATAGAAACAAAATTAAAATTAAAAATCTTAAAAATGCATTTAAAAATATTAACTCACCGATGCCAATAACCGAGTGCTAATTACAAAGACACCGCTGGCATGCAATTCCGGTTTGCGAAGATGCAAAGTCTTCAAGAAGATTTCAATTTGGGCCGCCTCCATCGGCGCCAGCTTACTGACAGGATATTGAAATAGAAAAGTGGTAATTTCGTCGCTCTAAAAACCATCCGAATCGATTACTTTAATTGGTCCCCTTTAATGAGCAATTAGTGCGGCCATGGCACGTGGATTTATTTCCGACCATTAAAGGCAGCGGAAAATTAGCGTAATTGGCAAAATTACCGAATGGGATAAGCGCGTCGCTAAATTCAAAAAGTAGCTCCAAGAACCCAAATGCAGTGTCGTGGAGAAACCCATGATAATTGCATTGTTAATATTGCTTTGGAAGTGGATCACCAGAATTACCAAAGCAGTGACTAAATGAACAGTGCCGGAAATGTACCAAAAAGTGTAAACGGCACTCACGCAGTTTTTACCGAAATAATTGACCAGCTTTTCCAAACGTAAATAGCTTCTTTGGTATTCTCCGATTTGCAATTTTGCCACATCGTAGTGGTTGAAATGTAATTTCTGCATTTTTTCGCTTAACTCTTCGAATTTTTTTACTAGGAAACAACGCAAAATTGTGCAGATAAAAGACCAGTAAAAAATTAAATTCAATTGTAGAAACCGCCCGAAAATGTATCCGAAATTAAACGAAGAATGAGCTCGAGAAAAGTGCAAAATGCACAAAAAATATATTAAATTTAAGCAGAAAAAAATACAAAATAAATACCGGAAATTCTTCACAATACTTTCGAAATCAATTGAAATATTTTTTAGGTCTGTTTTATAAAATTTTTCGAGTTCTTCGAAAAACTTTAAATGTTCAGACGATTGAAACAAATGAAAGAAGCAAATAGAAAAGTTCATTAGTAACACTGAAATTCGACTTGTTAAGCTAACAAATTGAAAGTAGTCGAGGGTATTAAGGTTTTGCAAAAAAGCGATAATTTCCTGTACGATTAAAGTAATTAAAGTTATGCTGTAAGTGAGTAATAGTAGCAAAATTGGCTGCCTACTGATGAACCTTTCGCGCGAACAGTTTTTACTTTCTACTACAATTACAGCGGATAAAATGCAAAGTCGAGACATGCAGCTAATGGCGCTACTAAATGCAGTCTCACTTTTTGCCATGTTTTTTATTTTTTATTTCTGTGTTCGGAATGCACGTCTTGCGGTTTCGATTTAAAAGACAAGAGTAAACAATGCATGAAATTGATGTCATAAGAAATCAATTTTCTTTAAGAGCTATTTATTTATTTAGTGAATTGTCGAAGAATGGGCTCTTGAAATTACTTTTTGATTAGACAAATGATTAGATTCAATTTTTTGATATAAAAAAGTAATTTATTTTATTTTTATTTCATTTATTAAATGAATTTAAAAGTTACCTTTATAGAAAAAAAAAATATTTATTATTTAAAGCTAAAACAATTAATTCAATTTAAAAATGAATTATTTGTTTTCTTTGGTTCTTTTTTTTTTGGATATTATTTAAAGCAAATTAAACTGCAATTTATTAATTTAATAAAATATCAAACTTTTAGCTCTTAAAATTACTTTTTCATTAAAAAATGCAAATGCAATTAAAATTATTTAGATATTAAAATGTAAAAAATAGTAACGCCAATTAAATTTATTAATTAATGAAACTATGAAAAGATAAAATTTCATTGTTTTAATTTTAAAAAATCACATCAAATTTGAAAACTTCATTTTTAAATTTTCAGATCCTTAGAAGAGTTTAATTAACACAAATTTAAAATTTTCATTTACTTCAGACAAAAGTTCATTGCCGCCAAGAGCACTTTAGAAAAACCCAACAAAATACAAGGAAATATCCGAGAAAATCTAAAATTCAAATGACCAATTTCCATTTTAATTGAAAGTAACATAACGGACTAGCTTTTCTACTTGAATTTATACTTATGTTTATTAATTTATTAATACACAAAGGAAATTTATTGTCCAAGAATTTCTAAAAAACAATTACCCGTGAATTGTGTATAGCATAAAACCAAAAACATTATTGCTTTATAAACTTTCTTCATCGTATTCATTAAAAACAAAAGCCAATTAAAAATAAAACAACAAATAAAAATAAATTTAAAGGATCTTACGATATGATTAAGACGTGACACACTATCGATGAAAATATTCGACGTCATAACTGCAATCATAGCGTTGCCCATGATGACAAAATAGTCAATGTTGAAATTGAAAATTTGTCCGTCGAGGACCGCTTTCGAGATCAAATAAATGGAGAAAACTTGACCGGCCACCAGGCAAAAAGTCGTTAGAAAAATCGGATAAGTATTACAAATTCCCATCCAATTTTCCACCAGAGAAATGTACAGTTTCGACGCCTTCGCCACTTTTCCAACGAAATCATCCGGTTTCTCGGAAATCAATCGTTTGATGTTTTCGAAAGCATCCCCGATTATGGACCGATAGAAGTAGTTGTGAATTATCGATCCCAGAATCATGCCGATGTCGATATAATACAGGAAAATTATCGAACATCTCTGGATGAAGACCACATTCAATCCGTCGTAATAAACAATTAGAAAAATAAAATAGAAAAACACGGGTGCTATAATTAAAATGGAGAAAATTAGAGTTCTTTTAATGGCCCATAGTGCTAAATCAGTGGAAATTATGTAATCCATGTAAAAATCGCTTTTGCTTTCGATTAATGTGGCCCAAATTTTCTGCTCGTTGATCTTTGCAATCACATTTCTTTTCATATTTTGCACGATCGTTATTATTTGCACATTGTTTATTATTTGTATGATATTTGTTATGATTTTTCCGGTGTCGTTAAAGGCGTCCACGGAAATCGTCTGGTAAAGGTTAATGAAGAAAATTACGTAGAGAGTAATTAGTGAAAATAGCGAAAAGCGCATTTTTTTGTGGGAGTAAAGGAACCATTGTTCGTTTTGATTTTTTTCGTGTTTGCAATGAATTTCAAAAGGGCAAATTAGGGGTAGCAAGTTGAATGTTAAACCGCAAGAACAATTCATGCAGTCCGGATAAACAAGGATTTCTTTGGAAAATTTAAATTTAATTTTTAAAATTTTCATTTTTTTTTTTTAATTTTAAATTTTACTTTTTGCTTGTTTTTGTCTGCTAGTTTCGGATTTTATGCTAAATTCTAAAAGACAAAACTAATTTTTTAGTCTTATAAATAATATTTGGGTCATTTTCTTGGAAAATTGCATTGAATTGATGTCTTTCTTTGATTAAAAAGAAAATGGAGTTTTTATTATCATTAATCAATTGATTTATTGCTTTGTTTTAGTGAAATTGTTTTTAAAAATTTACAAATTGCTTACTTAAAAAAGAAACGTTAAAATTTTGTTCCAAATAAATGGATTTATTATCAATTAATAAATTGGTTTATGTGCTTTAAGATTTTTTATTACGAAAATGTTGAAATAATTAATTTTAATTATACCTAAGTAATTATAAAGTTTATTTTTCAAAAATTATTATGAATACTAATTTAATTTATTGTTAATTAATTTAATTAAACTAAGATCTACTTCTTAAACGACAACATTTATTATCTTTTAATTTGGAAAATAATTGAAAAAAGTACAAAAAAAATAATTTATTAAATAAAAAAATTCATGAAAAAAATCTATCAAAATTATTTTTTAATCTGATTTTTTTATTACTTTTTAAAAATTGATTTTTTTGTCCAATAACTAAAAAATAACTATTTTAAAGAAAATTCATTAATAAAAGCAGCAAAAAAATCTAGCCAACAAAATAAATATCTAAAAACAAAGGTTAAAATCTTTTAAAAAGGAAACGTTTTTGGTTTTAGTACAGACTATTTCATTTTATTTTAAAAAAAAATTATTTTAATTAATAATATTATAAAAAATTGTGTCCTTTATTAGAAATTAATAATAAATACTTTAATTTTTTTTTAATGAAAAAAAAAAATTAAAATAATTAAAAACTAACTCACCAAGTTCATTAAATTCTGATTGGCAATAATAAAATAAGCGCTATAAGCCACAATAAGCATCGTCCTAATTTCCAAGACAGCAGAAATATTCCCAAAATCCTTCAGATTAAAAAGCAGCGCATTAACCAATAAGAAAATATTAATTATCAGAATGAGCAGAACCATGACGAACCAAATTAAAATTTCCGGATTCAAAAAGTCATTTAAATGTCTGTAATTACTAATTAAATCCAAATAAAACCGATTCATTTTTATAAGATCACTTTCCAGATTCCCATTGTAAACTTTCCGATAATAATCCGATTCGGCCAAAACAATAGTCTCACCACTAAACTGACGTTTCGCCATTTTTTCCTTAACATTTCGAAAGCAAGCCCGAAATGCAATTTTATAAATGCGGCTTTGCAAATGAAACTGAAAATTCATTATGGTCGGTATGTAGGTGGAAACAAGCGACGTAAAATATCTGATGAACATCATCGGTTCCAAATTGTCCATTTTGAAAGTGTACAAAACCAATCCAACGATAAAGCCCAATGCGAAAATCATTGCAACGAAAAACGTGACGGTTGCATTGACCAAATTGCCAACATCTTTTTCACTTAAAATCGAATTTATTCCATACTGTCTTCGTCTTTTTATTAGATCCGACAGAGAGTTCAGTTCCCTAATTAGTTTTTTGTACTTGAAAATGCTGCATAATTGCATGAAAAAGCAGCTGAAGCAATATAAAATTTCCGCTGATAAATTTAAAATTTTAGTGGAGTTCCCATGCGCTGCAAAGATACCCAAAAATGTGTAGGTAATTCCAAACGAGGCAATTATTATGTAGATTAGTATTATAAAAGAAAATGTTTTGGATTTGTAGATTTGCGTGTAGTTCGCGTTGGATTTGTGAGGACATCGGGTGCGAATTACGCCAGCGCCGAAAAAAGCGCTTAAATCTAATGCTAAACTGACGGCACAGATCAAACAGTTTGCACTTTCCTTTTTATTTCTGAAAAATGATTCTGTTAGTTTCTTGATAAGCATTTTGCTGAATTTGTTCATTTTGTGTGCTCTTCTTTAGTGGTTTTTGGTTAAGACTTAGAGTGATTAATTTAGACATTAGAATGAAAATATATAGCATCAAAAGTTAATTTTTTTTTAAGAGCGTATTGTATCGAATAAATTGATTGCTAGTAATTTTAATTTCTTTTGTTTATTAGATTAGATCTATTTGATGTGTATAGAATGAAATTTTCCTTTAATAGTGCTGTCATTGGGGATATCTAGGTTTTTCTTCTGAAAGGCAATTAAGCGGTGGGGAATATTAAAATTAACGGAGCACGCAATAAAGAAAATAATTAAATTATACGACGCCATTATCGATTTTTTATAGCAAATTAGTTTTAAGTCTGAAATTACGAAATGATAAATGATGTTGGGAAGAATTTAATTAAATAAATTTAAAAATTAATTTTTTTTCGTAAAACGAAAAAGAAACAACAGGAATTGATAAAATATAATTAAGAAAAGCAACATAAAAATGATTTAAAAAAAAATTTAAATATAATAGACAACAATTGCTTTCTTAAAGAATTTTTTAAACTATGAGCTATGAGAAGAATATTAATGTTAATTTTATATTAAAAAATAAATTTAAAGGACCTGTATAACCAGGAAAAAGGCAATAATTTAAAACTATTGTCCTTTTAATAAATAAACTAAAAAAAAAAAAAATGAAAAAAAGTTTAAAATAATTCCTTATTTTTTATTAATTTTTTAAACTAAGAAGTAAAAATTAATGCTCATTTTAAATTAAATAAAATAAACGATAACGACTTATTTGACAGCAATAAAAAGCACTGATCTAAAAACTTCCATGTCTTTTTAATAAAAAACTAAATAAGAAAATATATTTAAGGAAAAAATTCAGTAGTTAAAAGAAAATTGGTAAATTGTATCAAGTGATGCTTTAATGCGATTTATTCAGTTTCTAATTCTTCGATTAATCGCTACAAAAAAAAAAACAAAAAACAAAAACAAATTTTCATGAACCCAAATTTAAATACTTCAATAACATAACTTTTTCTTTTGTGACCACAAACTTTCCATCACCAAACATTGCACAATTCGACTCGTAAACTATTGCAAGAAACAAACAAGCAAACAAACAAAAAACTTTGCTTTTCTCCAAATAATAATTGCTTAAGCTTTGCACAATAAAAATAATAAAAATATATAATATAAGAAAATAACAGCAGTTATTTAGGAAAAAAAAAAAGAAGCAATAAATGAAGAACGATTTCTACTACAGCAGTAGCAAAACAAAATTATTCAGTAATAAGTAAAATAAAAATAATTCTTGTAAATCAGGAAGGAAAAAAGAATAAAACTTCATTCAGATGCGCTTTTACCCACTACATTTAAATACTCAATAATGTGTATTGCAAAGATGAAAAGACGCAATTAATAATAAACAAGTCCGTTAATTAATTAACGCATCCGCTGTGCCGAATGCAAATGCGCTCCTCCGGCACAAAAGCATCCTTTCAATTAGATTCTATTCCATTTTTTTCAGATCGGATCAGACTTTCTCACTCTTGGCTACGCAGTGGATAATATAAGCAATCCAAGCAGGGAATAAATATAATGCTATCTCGGTACATGATTATTATGATTGTTTCACTTTCGATGGCAGCATTTATAGAGACATCGATGGCGAACAAGAAGCCGATGTCGTCGGAGTCAATTATGCATAAAGCTTATAGCGTGGTTGCGATGGAATATCGCGCGCGCGCTTTTCTAAAATCGCACCATCGACAGCATCGGCAAAGCAACAACGACAGCGGGAGGAAAACGAGAGCAAATTAGCAATTTCCCCACTTTCTTTCACGCAAAATTCCTCTGTCTATAAGAGTTGCAAGATCACGGCCCGTCGATAAGTTCAAGTTCACGCTTGCGATGAAGAAGTAACACCCGATAATTTCTCCCTTTTTCCAGCCAAAGAAAATGAAACTGTTTTGTTGTGCATTGTCCATTATTTTTCTAATTCTACCGCTTTCGTGTAACTCCCATAAAAAGTAAGTTTCATTTGGAATTTTTCATTTAAATTTTAGTAAAATCAATTTTCATTTATTTAATTTAGTAATTAATTATAAAAATTAATTTAATTTTTATTATTCTATTAAATTTATTTTTAATTTAGAAATTTAATTTTTAGTAAATAAAATTTGTAAATTTGTTAGAGTGAAAATTTTGGTCCCCATGAGAGTGCAGCATATCCATCATACAAAGATAATAAAAATACCAGAGTACCATCATTATTTTCACGACAAGGGAAGGCCGCGCAGAAAGTTTCCGCCGCCGGCGATGCCGCAGGAAGACCTCTACGAAAAGGACTCTTACAGCTTACCTGAAACAAACAACATTAACAATTTTAACAACTTCAATGCGAATCATCAGCAGGGGCATTCGCATACGGCACTTTACGATGACTTCGATTACTATCCCGAGAATTCCGATAACAGTTTCGAAAGGGTTTACTATAAAGTAGGACACAATTTCAACAGACATCAATTGAATCACAATCAGCATCACAAAAAATACGAACCGCAGCATTTCTATCATCGAATTTAAAACATTTAAATCCAAAAAAAAAAAAAACAGTAAACATAACTGCAGATACCTGAAAAGCATTTAAACTAAGAAATTAGATTTCTATTTTAATTAATTGAAAATTAAAGTGATAAAGACCAGCTAGTATTGTGAATATTTATTTTATAAAAACACACTAAAAAATAGAAATTGTAATTTGTAGAGGCACTCAATAAACAGATTTATTATTATTATTATTTAAAAATTTTATATTACATGCAAATGTTACATGAGAAAACATTTGTTCAAAGAAAAGTGTGAAAGTGAAAACGAATCCCACGTACAAATCAATTTTATTGTTGATTAATTGCTTTAATAAATCATCATTTTAATGGTTTCTTTAGTGATATTTCTCGCTCTTTAGCATATAGGCATCGCTGTTTATTACATTTATTATAATTTTCTTCGATAGAAAGAAAATGCTGCGATTGCAACAATGGGCAATTCTTCACGGTTAAAGCTGTTGTTGCTTGAAATAGAAAAATTGCAATTACGATACAAGATATACTATAGTAGACAAATTGGAATTTCTCTGTAAATTTCGGCAGAAAAAGCATCATAGTCGGTAGAGTCACAGTTGGCTTTTGCAAGTAGACCAATAAATTCTCTTCGTTTGATCTATAAAGTTGACTGGTAAGTGAAGCGTGCAAAGAGAAAGTCATTGATGTTGTACACTTCAAGTGGTTGCTGATTTTTGTTTTTGTTTTTTTGTTGTTATTGCTAATTCATTATTGTAATTTATGATTTTTTGTTTTTTGTTTAAATTGAATATGCAATGAGCTATATTTTATACTTTGCTTTATTAAAAAAATAAAAAAGGTTGATGGTGTCAAGAAAGATGTACAAAAACAAAATTAATAGATTCAAAAATTTTGAGTGTTAATTTAAGGAGAATTAAATTATCTATTAAAATAATTTAAAATTTTCTTAGTTTTGTTATTTTTTGTTATTTATTTTAATTAATAATTAAACTTTAAAAATGCCCCGAATAAAATCAGAAAATAAAACTAATTAAAAACAGATATAAACTAATTAAAGGCAATTTTATTACTGATCATTTGGTGAAAAAATAATCAAAGACAATTTACCTAGCAATCATTTGGTGGAAAAAGTAATAAAATCGACATATTCGATTTATTTTTGTGAGTAAATTTATAGCAAAACATTATTTAACAAACAGAAAATAATTAATAACTTTTGAACTAATTAAGATATTTTAATAAATTTAGTGTCATTTTAAAGGAAATTAAACCTGTTATTAAAATAACTAATTAAAATATTTTAAATTTCTTTCTTTAAAGAAATAAATAAAACTATAAACTTTAACACTCTGCAGAAATTCAAAAAAATTTTCAACATGAAACTTTGTTTTATATAGTTAACGACAATTTATTTAGCTTTAATTTGCTGAAAAAATTATTAAAATCGGTCTTGTAGTTTAATTTTTATAAACAAATTTGTAAAGGTACTTTCTGTGTCGGCATTTTAAGGGGAACCCTACGGATGGGGTAATGGAAATGGTGGATGGGGGAGCAATTAGTTGCAATCAGCAACAACAATAACCCTTGACAAGGTGATGACAGGCCGTTTTGTAAGCAATTAGCACCAATTAGCACCCTATTAGTAAACGTTTAAATATACAGTGTGTCAAATGAGATTTCTAAAAACTGCACCAATTTAACGCCTGCGCCGATCTGTACCGAACCTTCGCCATTCGCTCATGGCCGCCTAAGCCTACTATTGGAAAGCAAATGTCATTATTGTTAGTGCCTTTTAGGACCGCTAGGGGCTTTCAAAGTATGCACATCTATGGTGAGACCACACTGTATGTGGAAATGTTTAAACATTTTGAAAATTTCTTAAAATTGACCGATTTTCACGCGGAAAAAAGGTACTTATAGTGAAATTTCACGAGGAATCCAATTTTAAGCAACAAATCTTAAAATTATTATTTTAAATAGTAGTTTTTAAGAGATTTTCATTATTGATTTGCTATAATAGATTTTTTAAATATTTTTTTTATAATAAATTAATTTTAAATAACTAAAAATTAGTATATATTTATTATATAATAAGAAATAACAATAAATTGGACTAACATTTTTTAAGTTATAACAATAAATTTTATTTATTTTTTATTAATCAACTAAGGTGCACTTTTAAGTCGACCACTTCGTTCCGTTTTAACGTCTAATAACTTATAGGCTTTTAAAAACCCATTTCGAGAATTATTGTTGCAAACTTTCAATTTCAAGTAAGGATTTCTTTCGGTATTGTCAACATTGCCCAAAGAGGTAAATCCCAAATCGTATAATTCGCAATACGGAACTTTATTTTTCAGTAAATAATCCCAAATGTAGGGATAATCCCAATCAAGAAGAGGACTAACTCTCATTAAGTTAGGCCAACCGTTATCAGTAGGCTACAAATAAAAAATCCATTAATTTTAACTGTTAAAAATACCATTTTCATCTTGATTTTTAAAAATAAAAAAATTAAAGAATTAACATTACTTTAAAATGCGTTAGATTTTCACAAAAAGGATCTGTCCTTCTGGTGCCCATTAAAACCGCTTTTAAATTTGGCATATTTTCCAGAACCATTTCCAATGCTTCTTTTATTCCCATTGTATAAGTATTTATTTCCAAATTGTAAAATTCCTTCATTAAATCGATGAAATTGTTGACCTCAGCAAACGGTTTTTGAGATTGGACGTACATACAAAAAATAGGCTTTTTGAAGTGCGGATAATATTTTTTCAAAACGATCATTGTAAGATGCAGAAGAACCGTACAATCTTTGCCGCCATTGAAGCTCAGGAAGACATTCTCTGGAGTGTACTTTTCAAAACAATTTTTGATATGCTAAAAAACATTTTATTTAAATTTAAAAAAATTCAATTTTCTTAATTTTAATTTCAGTTACTTACATCTATTGCTTGTTGAGTATTATACTCAGTAGAATTAAAAATACAATCAATATTTCCAAATAAAGTTTCCTCTTGCAATATTTTTAAAGATTTTCGCAACGAACTTTGTACTTTAACCAAACTTTGCACATTTTCTGATTCAATTTTAACCTCCAGTGGATTATTCAAGTCATAATAAATTGAAACATCAGCATTTTCCCCTTTTAAAGCCTCCAAGGATTTTTCAATAAAATTTCTATCATTTGAATCACACAAAAAATACTTTTTCGAGTATACAGGATTCAATTGCAAACATTTTATATGTTGAAATAAATGTGGAATTTCCACTTTACCCTGTTCAAAAATCTCCACGAAATATATCCTATGCAAATAACTGATAG
>JASKGO010003733.1:0-28183 GCA_030556065.1 Holobus sp. GC000080 | reverse complement strand
TGGGTAACGTTCGGTTACTGTCATAAGTAACTGTCAATACGGTTGATTCAATAACCGAGAATAACCAATAGCTATAACCAAAATCATAACCGGTTATTCGCTTAAAATTGATTAATGTTATTCTCTCATAACCGTCACTTGCACTAATAAATGACGTCACACTGGACGCCATAGCGGTTGAGAGCGTTTTGCCGGGAACATTTAAATTCTAACTGACTTTGACTTCTAATAAACCTAGCGTATTTCCCCTATTTCCTCTAGTCGGTCAGGAGGTTCAATTTTTTATTTTGGTAGGCTTAGTTTAAGTAGACAATATTTTAGTATTTTTATATGTGAAATAAGCATTTGCTTAATTCACTCAGCTTTTAGCTGCTTGATTTTTTTTCTTAGCAATTAGACACTAACTGAGCATGGCACTAACAGATACCTGATGCTAAAGTTGGCAGACCTGAAATCCTCAACGCTTGTGTTTTATAACCTCACTAACCTGTTGTTCTTGTGCTGTCGAGTTTGTTTAACTTTTCTGCGAAAAAATCAGCAAATAAAATGTCTGCAGACTTCTACATTCGCTATTACGTGGGCCACAAAGGTAAATTCGGCCACGAATTCCTCGAATTTGAGTTCCGCCCTGACGGTAAGCTTCGCTACGCCAACAATTCCAACTACAAGAACGACACCATGATCCGCAAAGAAGTCTACGTTCACAACTGCGTTATGGACGAATTAAAGAGAATTATACTCGATTCGGAAATAATGCAAGAAGATGACTCTTTGTGGCCGCCTCCGGACCGCATTGGACGGCAAGAACTCGAAATTGTCATCAATGATGAACATATTTCATTCACCACCTCCAAGACTGGATCATTGGTCGATGTGAGCCAGTCCAAAGATCCAGAGGGACTCAGATGCTTCTATTATCTAGTTCAAGACTTGAAGTGTTTAGTATTTTCTTTGATTAGTCTTCATTTCAAGATTAAACCAATTTAATTTTGCTTTTTCCAATACATTGTATGAATTGACTATGAAATTTTGTATTTCTTCATTTCTTGGGTATTTAAATAAACATTTTTTTGTAATTTTATGATTAATATATGTGGAATAGAATTATTTTAATGTTTTAATCCTTTTTTGAGCTTTGATTAATCTTGATGTAATAAATATTTCAACAAACACTTGCTCCTGGTTTTTTAACAAATACTTCTCTAAAATTAATTATCAAATTCTTATAGGTAGATAATTTTATTACCTTTAAATTGGATGGTAAATTCAGAAAAAGGTAATTAGTTTTCATAAAATTAATTACAAAAAACAAAAAGATTTCATTTTAAGAACAATTTATGATGAATAAGTTGCCTATTTTTAGGAGCTACCAATTTACTGCTTTTGTTTTCATTTCAAGTAAAAAATCATTTAAAAAATATTAAAAAAAAAACGCTTTCCTCATCTATTAATATTATAATTTTAAAGATGAATAATCAATTTCGCAGATAACATTGCAAAAAATTCAGGGAATCAAAGTCGCGAACCCTTCAAAGCATTTAAAAAAAAAAGGGTC
Source organism: Holobus sp. GC000080 (assembly GCA_030556065.1). NCBI lineage: Eukaryota > Metazoa > Arthropoda > Insecta > Coleoptera > Staphylinidae > Holobus > Holobus sp. GC000080. Next base: position 26,628 of record JASKGO010003733.1, on the reverse strand, counting down.
CCTTAATGACATTTAGAACAAAAATATTTACAATTGCATAAATAACACCATTTTAAACAAATAATTAATTAAAGTTCAAAACATTAATTTAAGTTTTTTAAGCAAAATTGGTTTTATTTGCAAACCATCTTTTAATGACCATAAAAAAAAAGAACAAAAAAAAATTTTCACTGGTTTATCACAATTTAAGTAACCAAAAAAACAATTTAAATCTCATCATTTAGATCGTAATCCTCTTCGGGAAAATCGCCCATTTCGACATGAGTAGCTTTCACAAAGGCGCCGTAATTGGGTCCACATTGGAAATACTGTTTGTCATTAAAAGTGCCATTGTTTTTGCCCAACGGTTCATCGTACTTGACTCCGACCCAATGCCCATTCAGCCCATCAACTTGTCCCTTGTACATGATGGTTCCCAAACGCGTGGGCGCATTTGCAACAGTCACTTTACACCTGGAGCCAACTGTTACTTTTTCAGTAAGTTCTGCTTCCTTGGCAAGTTGGATTTCTTTCTTTTTTTGAAATTCTTCATTGTAATGACCTTAAAAATTGTAAATCATCAAGTATTTTTACTTTTAATTAACAATTTCATGCAATTATTACCCATTTTGTTCTTTTGCAAGAACTGCTTTACAGTGTCTGGCCTTTTAGCATATTCATCATCAGGAAGTTCGAATTTTTGCACGCTGCTCAAGTCTCCGAACTCGTCGTGCAAAATGAACTTGTCGATTACGTGCAATCGCATCTCGTTTTCCACAGGATATGATCCCAACATTGCTTCGTCATTGTCCAATGCACATACTAATTTGTTGTCTTTTGTGTAGAGTTCCAGTTTCATTGTCTGCATGTTTCCACCAGTTATAAGCTCCAATTTAGACTGCAAAGTAGAGGTTTTTAAAAAAGCAAGTTTGGAATTGAAATATTGGTGTACCTTTATACTAATTATTGAAAGATCTTTGGGAAATCGCCTCTCATTAAAGGACATTGAATCTTTCGAGGTGGTAATTTGCAGATTTACAATGTCTGATGTACGTATTTTAAAATCCGACATATTTCTAATATTCTTTTACTAAATAATTGCACTAATTATTTAAAAATTCAATAAACAATTTCTTTTTTGCCTTTTTTGTATACACACAAAATGACTGACTGACTACTTTGACATTGAAAAGTTGAATTGTCTCTTTTGTTGGCATCCATGATTTTTGTCACTATGCACAATTTTTAAATAATTTTTGAAATTTTCCAGCTAACAATGAACTAAAATTATTAAAATACTCAACCCATCTGTAAAATACAACATGTTCTAACTGAATGTATTGAAAAATTATCTAAAAGTGCTATAAAATAAGTAAAAACCGAAAAAAACAAAATGACCTTTTATGACCTTAAAAACTGGCCGCGGCTGAGCGGCTCACATGGTTCGAGTCGGTTTCGTTGATTGAGAAATTTCCAGTTAAAACTAATTATCATAACAATTCCGCGCGCCGCAACCAATCGTCGCGCAAGCATTCAAACTCCACGCACCGTTCAAACGTATTGTTCATGGAATCAGTTAACTGGCGCAGTATTTTCGTCTCATTTTTTCCACAAAAGAGTAATTAAGGTTAGATTTCATCATTTTGTTTCCTACGTGATGCAATATTTACGCTCGTATTACACTAATCCGACTCATTTTAGTTTGTTCCACATTCGCGTGCATCCAACTGAAAAATGACGAGCAAAGATTTGGCCTCGCCGTCCGGCGATGTCCTGGTACAGGATCAGGAAGAGGTCCAGGACAAAATTCAAATGAAAAAAGAGCTGGGACTCCTTGAAGGGGTTGCCATTATTTTGGGCATCATTTTTGGATCAGGTTTGTATTGATTGTTTTTTTTTTATTACAATGATTCATTCAGTTTGATTGCCTTTAATTGTTTCCAATTGATTGTTCATTCACTTTTGCTAGGAATTTTCATCTCACCCAAGGGAGTCATCCAAGAAGTGGACTCTGTGGGCTTGTCATTGGTTGTGTGGGTCCTGTGTGGATTCCTCTCTATGATTGGGGCCCTTTGCTATGCCGAATTGGGGACCATGATTCCGAAATCCGGCGGCGATTACGCTTACATCAACGAAGCTTTCGGGGCTTTGCCTGCTTTTTTGTATTTGTGGGCCGCCAATTTGATTTTCGTGTAAGAGATGCGCTATTTGGTTTCCATGACTACCGGAAACTGCAATGCTGAATTTTGTTGTTGTTTTCTAGGCCGACTACAAATGCAATTATGGGCCTTACGTTTGCAAAGTACGTCATACAGCCTTTCTTTCCGCAGTGTGAACTGCCGGAATTAGGGGCAACTTTAGTAGCCGCTGCTACAATATGTGAGCTTTTATTGTTCTAAGATCTTTTGTATTTTTATTGATTGCTTTTGTAGCTTTTTTGTCCTTTTTGAATGGATTCAATGTAAAAGCAACGACCAGACTGCAAAATGTGTTTATGTTTTGCAAAGTGGGCGCTTTGATTTTGATTATTTGTATTGGCGTTACTTGGATGGGCATCGGGCACGTGGACAACTTCGAAAAACCCTTCGAAGGGACTACCGATAATTTCGGTAAAATTGCCAAAGCTGTTTATTCTGGCATTTTCTCCTATTCCGGCTGGTTTGTTATTTTTACATAATTTGATCATTCTTTATTTTAAGAATTATTTTAAAAATTAATTTAATTTTTTTGATTGTAGGAATTACTTAAACTTTATGACTGAAGAATTGAAGAACCCCTATGTTAATTTGCCAAGGGCTATTTACATATCATTACCGTTGGTCACTGGCATTTACGTTTTGGCAAATATGGCCTATTTGGCTGTCTTGACTCCCCAAGCTATGATGGCTTCTGATGCTATTGCAGTGGTGAGTTTTTAGTCTTTTTTTTATAACGTTTTTTTCTTTATTTTTATTGTTCTACAAAACCATAAAAATATATTTTTTTTAAATATGAAACAAATTTCTGAGAAAAGTAAAACAATTGACGGAAAAAAAAACAATAATCTAGAGTAGAGCATTGTTTATGAGCTAATCGGCCGTGAACAATAAAAGCAGCAATTTCAAGCTTCGGATATCATTTTAACAGTAATAAAGTGCTAAAATATGCTGTGAAATATTCCAAGAAGCGTAAACAATCGTAAAAGCCATTCTTTTAAGCGCTCTGTAAATATTTTATTTAACCTTTTGTTACCTCGTTCAATTAAGTAATTGAGTGCAATAATCGTAAGTGGGCGTTTAACGAAAAAATAACGAAGACAAAATTATTGATCTGGATGTATCCAGTTAATGAAAAACAAACAATTTTTTTTTAATAGGCTAAGTAATTTTAATTTCTTAGTATACCGGGTGGACATTTTCTCAAATTTATTGCGTAATTTATTCTGTTTTAAAATTAGAGATTGGTTTAAATCGACTAAAATTGGCAGAATAACTTTACCCCTTTACAAAAACTGGATAAGTTATCAGGTTCTTGAATTATTAAAATAAAAAAATAAAATAAAAAAAAAAAACTGAAAAATTTACAATTTGTTTGATAATTTATTCCAAGAAAACTATTTAGGATAAAAAGCTGGTCAAACTCTTTCAATTACGTTAAAATTCTCATAATTCTGCAAATTATGCCTAGATTTTTAAGATTTATGGGTTTTTGTCTAGTTAATGAATCAATCTAGAAGTTTTTTATTTGCCGCACCAAGCTGATATGCCTCAAATTCCAGCAAACCAAAGATATTTTATAAAATTACTTTGATTGTACTTAAAAATATCTGTTAAGAACTATTATTACTTTTTTGCATGTGAAATAGTTCTCTTGGAATAAGTTCTCAAAAAAAATTACGGTTTTCAGTTTTTTCGGCATAATTCGGAAACCAGGTGACATATCTGATTTTTATAAACGGATATAAGTTGGGTGTTAAATTCTGCTCATTTTTGCCGAATCATTATCTCTTAAGATTTAGATATTACCCATATAACGGTTGAGAAAATGACCAGCCTGTGTATTAATTAATACAACCTTGATGATTTGGTATATTTGGCATATTTTTTTAAGGTTTCTTGATCCATTAAGCTGCGTAAATGTCGATGTTTAAGATTGTTTTTCTCAAAAACCAAAAAAGATTCTCCAAGCAGCGTGAACGTAGATATTTAAAATTATTTTTATAAAGAACCAAAAAAAAAAGGAAAGACTCGTAAAATTATATTTTTTAATTTAAAGAATAACTACTTTTAATTTAATTTAATTAAAAACATTTCTAAATTTCCATCGCCAACACTAATATTCACTCATTTTGTAACCATCGGTCCGAGCGTATAAATCGTTATTATGTCAATATTTATTTTATTTTTCCCGAAAACAAAAAAAAATGACTAAGAAAATTTATTTGCTTTAAATTTTAATCTTGTTTTATTATAATTGAAAATATCTGAAAACATTTTATGAAAACGCCTCCGCCGCTGCCTCCCAGCAGGCATATCTGCTTTCGTGGGCTGCAGTGAAAAATGTTTTGTATTGATTCATAAACTAGGCAAAAACGCACGCTTTTTAACGTACAAATCATGAAACTCTATGAATAATTAACAGAGTTCTGAGAACTTGTGATGTGGTGGAAAAAGTTTTGTCAACTTTCTCGTCTGTAAACTAAATGATATGGAAAAAAGTAAAAAGTAATAATAATTTGTTGTTAATAGATAATTTTTAATTCAATTTAAATAATTTTATGCATTTTCCATAGTTTACTTGAGTTTTGAGAAAAAAAAAAATAGAAAAAAAAAATCATTTTGCTTTTAATGAAATTCTTAGTTGCCTATAGTCTTAATAAATAACTTAATTTTATCTGATTTCAACGATTCCTGTTATTAATTAATCTGCTAAAAATATCACAGAGTGACTGGCAAAAAGTAGTAAAGTAAAAACAATATAGAAAAATTAATAATTGTTCCGAATAGATATTTTTACATTCAATTTAAATAATTTTATGCAATTTCCATAGCTTAGCTTGAGTTATGAGAAGAAAAAACCCCTGTTTTTAATGAAATTCTTAGTTGGCCATTGTCTTACTAAATAACTTTTTTTTCTGCATTCATCGAATAAAAAAATATATAAAGAAACAAGTAAAACTGTTCTTGTGAGTATCAAACTTCGAAATAAAAATTAGGACGGTATAACCGGATATGCCCGGATAAGTTGAAACTATTTTAGAGAATCTAAAAATTTAAATTGAAAATGTTTAAAAACAAAGTTTTCTCTTTATTACCGTTTTCCCCGAACTAATACCTAACTTGAATTAAAAAAAAAAAAAAAACCTGTGTACAGGGTTTACTTAATTATAAGTTATCGAAGTTATCTGTTAAAATGAAAACTAAAAAGACATGTTTTTAATTAACAGTCATTCGGCAACATAGTCCTGGGTGGATGGGCATGGATTATACCCTTATTGGTAGCAGTGTCAGCTTTCGGTGGGCTCAGTGTACATGTAATGGCCTCCTCCCGGATGCTGTACGTGGGAGCCCGAAACGGCCACTTTCCGGAGTTCCTAGCCCACCTGAATATTTCCCGCTTAACGCCAACACCGTCTTTGGTTTTTCTGGTAATTTATACAAACGGTTAATTTTCCGTATATTTTTGGGAAATTTAAAATCCGTTTTTGATTAAAAAAAAATATTTTTTTTTTAGAATATTCTATCGTTGTTGATGCTGGTCACTAGTGACATCCACAAACTGATCACTTATTGCACCATCGTGGAGACGTTTTTCGTAATGCTGAGCGTGTCGGGAATCCTGTATTTGCGCTGGACGCGTCCGAATTTAATGCGTCCGATCCGCGTGAATTTGTGCATTCCCGTCGTCTTCATCGTCATCTGTGTCTTCGTCATCATAATGTCGTGTCTGGAGGCGCCCTTCGAGGTCCTCATGGGAGTCCTCATCACTCTCACCGGAATTCCGGCCTACTATTTCGGCGTCTACTGGAAAACCAAGCCGAAGTGGTTCCAAAACATAATGTGTAAGCATCTTTCATTTATTTATTTCAATAATTTTTACAATGGGGCCTCGCACAAAGTTGCTCCGCAATTGGGACACTTATGTCGCACTATCTTGCATGAATTGAATCAGAATGGAAGCCAAAAGCATAAAAAGCATCCACATCTAAAATAAATGTTTCACTGTTAATTAATTCTTTCCTTTTATTTATTTTTATTAATTTTTTTATAAAAAATAAGTGTAAAATATGCATTACTAACAAACAACATAAGATACAAGCACACCATGCGATCCCTTTTGGTTGTTTTCTAGTTTCTGTTATTACCGTTGTATGGCAAACTGGGCAAGAAGTCCTAACTGGATAGGGACCAAATGAAGCACTCATTGTTTTTGTTTTTTGCTGCTATAAATGATTAAAAATTTAAAAAATATATTGAAAATTGACTGAATCATTAGAGACATATGTCACATTGCCAATTTATGTTACTTTTTTAAACTTAAAGTGAGCTTAAACTTCTTTTTAATTACTTTTTATTTTACTCGATTTGATTTTAATCTTTGTTGTTTGTTGTAGGTGGATTTACAAAGCTGTCTCAGAAAGTGTTTGCTGCTGCTCATGAAGACTAAACTCTCTACTTAAATCAACAAAAAGTATCACTGACTGTGATTACCAATACTGATTTTTTGATATTTATCAACAGCCAGTCTTGCCTTTAGTTACCATTAGATAATTAATTCAGTAATTAACTCATGTCTTCCTTTGAAGGCGTTTTTTTTTGTTTTTGTGTGGCTTTAATATTTAAAGGTTTTACATTATTTAGATCTGCTAGTATTATTATTACTTATTACAAACATCACTGTATTATTATTTAAGTATTTAAATATGAATTAGTTACTGTTTCGTCAAGAAGTTAATTTATTAGTTGATACCAAAGCTATATAAGTTTCGAATGTTTTTTTTTCTTTTATTTGAAATATTACTTATAATGAATAGAATTCTCCAAAATTAAAGTGTTTAATAAAAGCTATTTCATAAAAATTTCCATTTTTTTAATTTGTTTTCCGCTGATTTAGTTATTTATGAAGTTATTTATTTTGATTCAAATGTTTTAATTTCAAAATGTGGGCGTTTCAGTTGGCAGCACTGTTGGAATGTTGGTTACTTTTCTGGTGCCGAATTTGTCCTCTTCATGTGGCAGTACAAGGAATTTGACACCACTCAAAATGGCCGCCTCGTAATTCTATGAGGATTTTCTTTGTTTTCATTTAAGTTTTCCAAGGCGCGACCCGGTATTATCAGCAAAGTGCCTTCGTTATCAGTGTACTGGCCGTGCGTGAAAGTGGAGACGGCCGTTGGCAGTGCGCGAACTAAGCGGAAAAACGTGCGAGCAGAGAAAAAAAGTGTCAAGAGTGCACAGTGTGTGCGTGTGTGTATGTTGAATTCCCGTCTAGAATGAGATGGATTGAGTTTTCCAATCGGGCCAGAATCCACGAGTTTTCCGCTCTCTGCTCAAAAAGACAGGTACCCCTTGGACGAGTAGCAATTTTAAATTAGTCTGCCGTGCTTTGTCGCGCTGCAGAATGCATGGCCCACTCTTGCAATGCCAAAGAATTTCTTTGGTATGCCATTAGAGTGAGACATTTGATAGTAATTTGGCACATACCACTACTACAAAGCCTCGGGCATTTCAATTCCTGTATGAATGTGTAAGTGTGTACATGTGCGTTGGTGCGGCACCTTGGAGAGTTGTGTGTGTGCACGAACCTCCAACTATTATGCATTTACTGTACATACCACGGAATTTGTTTATCGAAAATGATGCGGTTTATTATTCCGCCCATTGATCAATTGGATTTTTTCTTTTTGCAGTTGTCATTTTTTTTTGTTTAAATTTTTTTAACCTCACTTTTTTTTTATTTATTTTTGTTTGATTTTTAAAGTAATATTTATAATTTAAGTTCATTGCTTAATGATTTTGTTTGTTTCTAGGACCACGTAATTTTTATATAAGTAAAGAGGAAGAGTTGTGAAAGCATTTGGGGAGGAATAGCTAGAGACTGGCATTAATTTGGCCACACATCGGATGATGGAAATCGGATGAATGTCTTGTGAGGTGTGAACATGGGCCAGCAGCCCAACACGAGCATCATGAACAACAGCGCACCGGCCCGGTCTTCGGGCTACCATCAGAAGGCAATGGAGGAGATACACAACTCGTTGCTGCCGTTTGCGAAAAGCGGTGCCGGCGGCGAAGGCTCCAGCGCCGCCAGCACCATTTCCAATCTCTCCACCACCAGTGGCGTCAGCTCGATGAGTTCAACATCAGGTTCGAATGGAGCGGCCGAAAAAGACCTAATGCAGATTAGACAATTGCTGAATATGGGATACACGGAAGACACGTCGTTGCGAGCCCTGCATGCCAATGGAGGCCGCTTGGACGCCGCCATCGATTACCTGCTCAAGCAGGGCGACAATAGTAAAATTAAACTGATGCGTAAGCCTAGCATCGAGCGCGAATTGGGTTTGCACAGAGGTTCGCCTGCATTGGACAGCGGCGCCGGCAGTTCGCGATCGGACAGCCCCCGCATGGCCGATTTGCATCCGCCTGTGAGTCGCCAATACTCGCCTAGTAATTTCAGCGAGCCGCCACCGCCACCACCGCCGCGCCACACTCCTCCTCCACCGCCGCCGCACGTGCACTACCAGTCGGTGCCCACCAATGTGCAGCAGATGTTCAAGAGGATGTCGCCGGCGCCGGTGGTACCGGCTCGAGCACCGCCTGCCGTTCCCGGCGTCTACAGTTCGCCAGCCTCCTCGTCTCAGCGAGGCACTAGTCCTGTTTCCAACAACTTGTCGAATTCGAGACAGCCGATGGTCGTGCAGAATGGACCGCAGGTGCAGCAACAGCTCAGTCAACAGATGCAGGCGTTGAGTTTGTTCCCGGGCGGTGCGGGCACTGGAAGCAATACGTCGGAACCGCCGCCGCCGTATCCGTTGAGTCAGTCGCAAGGTGGCGCACCGCCGCCGCCGCCATCCTATACGGCTTCCATGCAGAATCGGCAATCGCCCACGCAGGATTTCCGCAAGAGTCCGTCGTCGGGCATCTATTCGGGCTCAACGTCGGCTGGTTCGCCGAGTCCGGTGCCGGTGTCGACGGCTACACCCACGGCGATGGCGCGGCCGACACCGCTGCAGGCTTGGGGTGCTCGGCAGGCCAAGACGCAGCCGCCCATCATAATGCAGTCGGTTAAGAGTACGCAAGTGCAGAAACCGGTCCTACAGACGGCCATAGCACCCACAGCACCGCAGATTCCGTCGTCGCCTACGAGCGTGGTGGCTCCTACTTCTGTGGGGCCGCAGCCGCCACCATCCTATAATGCGTCCATTCAGCAGAAACAGTACGGCAAGCCGGCGGCACCACTGCCTTCGACCACTGCAACAAATGTAGCGGTGCCAACGACCGAGCCGCCAAGTTATGCGAGCACCATGCAAGCGAAAGCTAAAGCGGTGCATAGAGGTATGGGAGCATCGCCTTTACCACCGCCTCCGTATGGTGAAGAACACGGGGCGCAAGTGGCTACAGTAGAGAGCACCGTGTCTCCCAGATCGTCGCCACAGGTGCATCCTTCGCTGCAGCGCAAAAGATCGGATAGTTCGCAATCGACGTCTTCAACGGATAGCAGGCCTTGTCCGCCGTATCCGGAGGCAGCTCCTCCATTACCTCCAACAGGTATTTAAAAAAAATATTTAGACTTTATTTTGCATATTTTAATTTTTGATAATTTTTTTGTAGCTTCTTCAAGTGTTAAAAACAATAATAGCAATAATATTAACAACAATAACAGCAGTAACAACAATAACCACATGAGTAACGGTGTGAATGGCGACCTGCCGCCGCAGTTGCCGCCCCATACCAAAATCAAGCATCAGTCGCCCATACCGGAGCGCAAGAAGATCAGCAAAGAGAAGGAAGAGGAGCGGCGCGACGGTAAAGTGAAAAACTATTCGCCGCAAGCGTTCAAGTTCTACATGGAGCAACACGTTGAGAATGTCATAAAGTCGTACCGGCAGCGGATGTACCGGCGCTTGCAGCTGGAGAACGAGATGACGAAAATCAGGCTGAGTCCGGAGGCGCAGCAGCAAATGCGCAAAATGTTGAGTCAAAAGGAGTCGAATTATATTCGCTTGAAGCGAGCCAAAATGGACAAGAGTATGTTCGTGAAGATCAAGCCGATCGGAATCGGCGCGTTCGGCGAAGTGAACCTGGTGCGCAAAATCGACACCAATCATTTGTACGCCATGAAGACGCTGCGCAAGGCGGACGTGCTGAAGCGGAACCAGGTGGCTCACGTGAAAGCCGAGCGGGATATTCTCGCGGAGGCCGATAACGAATGGGTAGTAAAGTTGTACTACTCGTTCCAGGACAGTGACATTTTGTACTTTGTCATGGACTATATTCCCGGCGGCGATTTGATGTCCCTGCTGATAAAATTGGGCATCTTCCAGGAGTCCCTTGCGCGTTTCTACATTGCCGAACTGACGTGTGCGGTGGAAAGTGTCCATAAAATGGGCTTCATTCATCGCGACATCAAGCCGGATAATATTCTGATCGATAGGGATGGTCACATTAAGCTGACCGATTTTGGATTGTGCACTGGCTTCCGGTGGACGCACAATTCAAAGTATTACCAACCTAATGGTAAGCTGTTTCTTTTTTTTTTTAATTTTTAGTAATTGTAAAGCTGATTTATTCTTTTTAATTTAGTAATTGTAAATCTTTTAAATTTGGTTTTGTGTTTTGTGATGATAGAGCACGCTAGACAAGACAGTATGGAACCGGTGGAGGATTGGAACGAAGAATGTAGATGTAAACCGCTGGAGAGGAGAAGGCGCATGGAGCACCAAAGGTGTCTGGCGCATTCACTGGTGGGAACGCCGAATTACATAGCGCCGGAAGTGCTCCAAAGGACAGGTTACACGCAGCTTTGCGACTGGTGGAGTGTTGGTGTTATACTCTACGAGATGCTGGTGGGCAGTCCACCGTTTTTAGCTAATACTCCGGCTGAAACTCAGTATAAGGTATTTTTTTATTTTTTTCATTTGTTTTTTCATTGGTTTTTGTAAAATAAGAAAACAACTTAAATAACAATTATTGAAAATTTAGGTGATACATTGGGAGACGACATTACACATACCGAAAGAAGCGAAATTGTCAAAGGAGAGCAGCGATTTGATATTGAAGTTGTGCTGCAGTGCCGATAAAAGATTGGGCAAGAATGCCAGCGAGGTGAAGTCGCATCCGTTCTTCAAGGAGATCGATTTCGAGAAAGGCCTGAGGAGACAACCGGCGCCACATATACCCCGCATCGAATACGCCACCGACACTTCCAATTTCGATCCCATCGATCCGGACAAGTTGCGCAATTCGACGTCTATGGATTCGACAAATAGCGACGGCGATTTGGACAGCACGAAACCGTTCCACGGATTCTTCGAGTTCACTTTTCGCCGTTTTTTTGACGATAACGGCGAGCCGGCCTTCAATCGCATCAATTTGGATGACAATGAAAATCAAGGGCCTGTCTATGTGTGATTTATTGTATCGTTGATTCATTGATTAATAATTGGATGCCAAAAAAATAGAAAACAAAAAAAGAAGGATCGAATGGAAGCGGTGGCAAATGCACCAACCGTAATAGACAATCAGAGGAAACTTTGCCCGGTGTTTAAAAAAGGATCTTCAAATAAGCAAAACAAAGGGACTATTAGGAATTTCTTTAATTTTTATTTTTCAACAAGATGAAAATGGGAAAAGTAAGAGGAAAATGTAGACAGGGTACGTACATTTTTTGAGTTGTTTTTTGTTTCTCTTTTAATGATAATTAATTAAAATTAAATTGAAAAAAAAAAGAGGTATTTGTGATAGTAACAAAAAAAGAAACACATGTAGAATGTTGTGTAAAGGAAGAACTCGGTATACGATTTTTGTTTAATTGTTTTTTTTTGTCTGCCATGCACACTAAATATTTGTTCTCTTGCTATGTGTGTATAGAATTGAAAATTTATAGTGTTTTCCTAAAGAGTTTTTATTCGGAAAAGTTTTACGGAAAAATTGCGTGAAATCTAAGGGAACAATATAATGTTAGGGAAAAAATAAAAGAGTGCATTGTGATTTCTTCCGGAAAGTCATAAAATTAGTGCCTTGGCTAAATTATTTATTTATATATTATTAATAATTAATTAATATGAATTACTAAAGTTATGATGTTTAATTAAAAGTATAACAGTAGGTTTTATTTATTGCTCTATTGCTCAATAATAGGTAGATGTACTATTTGTGTGTATATTGTGTATTTTGTTGCTGCTGGAAAAACGTAATTAATGACGACTAGAAAATAATTTTATTAATGATTTATTGTAAATAATAATCATTATTGGTATGCAATGAGCATATCATTTACACAGTGTATTTAAAACTGTTCTTTTTTTTGCATTTTATTTCGGTTTCATCTTTTCAAAAAATAATAAACAAGAATTTTTGTTTCTAAATTCAACAAATTTAAATTTGGGATTTGGTATAGTAGCTTATTAAAAATTAATAATTTAATTTTTACAATTTAGTTTAGAAATTTTAATAACAAACGGTATAACTTTTTGCAAAATTTTTTGCTTTTATGTGCTCAGTTGCTTAGCAACAACAGTTTCAAATAACATTTGAAGTGTTAATTTTGATTTTATATTCACTAAAAAAAATCACTCTACTATATGAATAATAAAATTAAAAAGGACATTTAAAATAAAAAAAAAATAAAAAACAGTTAGTTTAGTAACTTATTGATTTTATAAAATAATGAAAAACCAACATTAATAAAAATTATTATTTTGTTGTCGTTGCTCTCGCGCCCCTCGTTAAATTAAGCAGTTAAATTTTAATTATTTCTCTTAAATTATCTAATAATATTTAAAATGTTTAAATGGAAAAAAGACTACTGTGTAGTTATGAGATAACAAATGTACTCCTACTACTATATTACTAATTAATTGATTAATTCATTAAATTGATTAATTAATTGATAAATTACAAGGAAAAAAAGTAATAATAAAAACAACAACTAAGTCGTTTGTTTTTATTAGTTTCTTTCTCGTTATATTATTATTTTTTGTTTAAAAAAATATAATGAAATTGTGCATTTTTGTGTAAATAGTGTGTCTGTGTTTTTCTGTATGAATTATTATTATTTATTGTTAGTTTTTCTGTTTTTTTTTTGTTTGTCTTGTGTATTTTCATAGTTCTGATTGATTGATTGTTTGATTGAGAAGTAAGAAGTAAGAAGCAATAATAATTAAAATAATAATAATAACGCAATTTGTGCCTTCTCGTGCCTCTCGTAAATAATATTTTTTATTAACTAATATTAATATATTATTATTATTATTCTTTATATAAACAATTTATGTAATGAAGAATTTATCTGCTGCTCTATAAAATAAGTAAAAACTATTTATAAAAGAGAAAAAAATGAAATGCGCTGCTTGTTATTTACATTTTAGCAGTCATATTACTATACTATAAAAAGAAAAACATTCGTTTGTATGAATTGTACATTATGTATTATAATACTCTACATAATATTATATTATTCGTAAATTTACGCATATAAATATACATTATTAATATTATTTTTGTAAATATATAAATAAAATACTACTACTACTTTTAAACATTTTTTATTATTTTTATTTATTTGAATTTCTGGTAAAATTGAAAAAAATAATATTTTTTTCCTGTTCTCCATTATAATGTTTTTAAAGGATAAATTATTTAAATGATAGTATTTAATGTGAATCTTTTAATATTTGTTTAAAGTTCGTGTAACTTTTTGCTATGCTGAAACCATTTGAAATTCACCGATTTTGAATTTCGCGCTCTTTTTTTAACGTATTGGCAGTCCTTAAAACAGTAGACCAACTAAATATTGTGGATGCTGTTTTTCATTGTAGTGACACGTAATAGTAGATATGCGCAAATACCAGGTTAAATTTCAAGGACTGTTGCAGCGCCAGTGATGGCGTGGCCCAACTAGGTGTTTATGGCGGGAAATTTAAATGGACAAAATGGTGCCAAGCTAGATACTCCTTCATCCAATCCCTTTCTCTCGCTTTGTTAAGTAGTAGTAACTACTAATTAATATCACTCACAGATAAAACAATTTGTAAATGTTATTAATTAATTGTTCTTCACTTTCTATAAATTGACATTTCAAAATGGGCGTTTTTCAAATACCGGCAGCATTAAAACTAGAAATGGTATGTGTTTAAAAAAGTGTAAAAAGATACTCCTCATTGAATGCCACCATTTAAGTATTTTATCGTTTAAAAAAATTATAATGGGAAACGGGAAAAAAATTAAGTGGTCGGACGGCGAATGCAATACCCGGTATATCAAATAGTTACTAGAAAATTCAAATTTGCCGCTCGAAGGACAAACGTCAGAAGCTGTCAGAAGTTGTGCTGCTGTGTGAGAGCAGACGCCATTTTGTGTGTGCTGTGTTTCATTTACAGCCGCAGAGTTCATATTCCACTGTGCTCCACTAATTATAAATCACTTTATCCGGCAATCGGCGACATTAATTAGTTTCATCTTCGAACAGAAATGGTTCTGTGATAGTATCCATGATTCAATAGTCGATCGGTCTTTAGGAAAGGTAGTGGTAACCAATAGTTTTTTTTCGGTGGTTGTGTGGCTCCCACGTACACGTCGCATTCAGTCCATTAAAACAACTGATTAATACCCGCATAATTAGTAAATTTGGAATTCCTCCCGGCTAGTGGACTCTCTTGTTAGTAAGTAACTGGTAAGATGACTTCGAGGGACGACGAATACGATTATCTCTTTAAAGGTGAGTTAAGTTGCTCTGCAGTAAATGTATTAATTAGTAATTGAGTGACGAAAAAAATGCCGTGTCAATGGACAAATCATTCCCTTTTTCAATGTTTAACTGGTTAACCTTTGCCACATCTTTTGTCTTTCATTAGGTGTTTGTAATTGTTCACTATGGCAACAGTTAAACTAATGAAATTTTATATGGGGCGTTTTTAACAACCGTCTTAAGGTCTCACTTTTTTTTTATTCAATGAAACTTTTAATATTATAAAATAAAAAGGCTTTAAAATAATGAAGTTTGTTGATAATTAATATATATATATATTTCATTTCTAGTGGTTCTGATTGGAGACTCTGGTGTAGGCAAAAGTAATCTATTGTCCAGATTCACTAGGAATGAATTCAGTTTAGAGTCAAAGTCTACAATTGGTGTGGAGTTTGCCACACGCAGCATAGAGGTGAGAAAATCCACTGCAAATATTTCATTTGTTACAAATTCAACTCATCTTTGTCAAGTGACCCACATTGCTGGATTATGCAAGCAATTGTTGCAATTGTTTTGATAGTTTATTTTGCTAAGAATGCTTGTTGCTGTGTTTTAGGTGGATGGCAAAACAATAAAAGCACAAATTTGGGATACGGCTGGCCAGGAACGCTACCGGGCCATCACGGCTGCATACTACAGGGGTGCAGTGGGTGCACTCCTTGTCTACGACATAGCCAAACACCTCACGTTCGAAAACGTCGAGCGCTGGTTGAGGGAATTGCGCGATCACGCCGACCAGAACATCGTTATCATGCTGGTGGGCAATAAGTCCGATCTGCGTCATCTGCGTGCGGTCAACACGAAGGACGCGAAGAGTTTCGCTGAAAGGAACGGGCTCAGTTTCATAGAGACGTCTGCTCTGGACTCGACGAACGTCGATGATGCGTTCCAGAATATTCTGACAGGTAAATTATTTATTGGTGTGGTGATTCATTATGATTTCACGCGTTTGCAATGAGTCAAATGCTTGTTATATTATAATTTTTTAAAAGGAAACTTTCTTGTCCACTCAGAAAAAGACAAACAAAGTTGGCATTATTTTTGTTTGATTTCCATGGAAGTTTTTTTCTATATTTGATTGGCATTACAATGGCAATTTTATTCTTTTGGTTATTTCGCAGCGATTTTAGTTTTAAAAACAAGCAGAATATGTTATAAAACATGGCAATATTACTTTAAAGCCCGGAAATAATTGATGGAAAATAAAACTCGTAAACCTATTAATAAGCAAATCTAATTTTTATGTTTCGTAAAAGTTTTCCGTGGCCTGTGTTATGAAACAGCATTGCATTTCCATGGAAATCCACAATTCAATTGATTTTGCTCTTAATTCACTGTGATCCAAGTTTATTTTTTATTGCATTGTGCTTAAACACTTAAATTAGGGACGATTAAAATAGAATTTCTCATTTAAAAACCATCTAAAAAACTTTGTTTTCTGTTTTTATGAATGTGAAAAGAATTTAAACTTTAATAAGAGATGATTAAAATAGAATTTCCCATTTGAAAACTATCAAAAAAGCATTGTTTTTGTTTTTGTTTTTATGAATGGGAAAAGAATTTAAACTTTAATAAGGGATGATTAAAATCGATTTTCCCACTTAAAAACTATCAAAAAGCTATGTTTTTACTTTATATAAACGAGGAAAGAATTTAAAATTTCATAAAAGATGATTAAAATCGAATATCCCATTTGAAAACCATAAAAAATGCTTTGTTTTCTGTTTTTAAGAATGGGAAACGAATTCTTCTTTAAAATAAAGAGCATGATTGCACGAATAAGGATTACCCTGTATGCTGTAACATGAATTTTCTTAATAACAAAGCGTTTGTATTTGCAGAGATTTACCGGATCGTGTCGCTGAAACAAATCCGCGATCCGCCCGAAGGAGACACGATCCGACCGCAAAACGTAGAACAAATAGACGTGAAGCCCACAATGAATTCGGATAGTGTTCGCAAACAATGCTGTCAGTAGCGTGCAGAACACACGCAGGGTCTTGCAGAAGCAGCAGAAGAAGTTTTTAGTTCAACGTAAAGATACAGCATAATTAATGAAGCAAAGAAGAGGAAGCAGCAGTATGAAAAAAAAACATCAGCATCCTTCAGCCGTTTTTCTTTTTGTTAGTTTTGGTTTTTGTTTTTTTTTCTCTCTTGAAAATCTTAAGTGGAAGCGATCGCGTGCCTGTACATAGTAATTTTAATGTAATATTGTTGTTGTATGCACCACAAACGGAATAGTAATTAACGGAGTTGCCATCGAAACGAGACAAAGCTTAGCTTAATGTACGTATTTAAGAGCATATAGGGTAAGGTAGGGTAGTCGAAAACACCAAAAAATCATGAGAAATTGGAAGCGTCGCGCATGTAAATTGCTATTTTGTTTGCATAATAATCGAACTGAAAGACAATACTGCTGCTAATTCCGTTTCTAAAAAAAAAGAGAAAGAAATGGCAAATGGTGCGACTACATAATCAAATCACTTGGAATCTAATGAATTTGCTATCCTCCGATAAAATGAAAAAGAAAAAACAATTTTTGTTTTCCAGCATATTAATGTTTTCGGGTTTTGTATAATTATTAAAATTACTAAAAAAAAAAAGAGAAAAATACGCAAAGTACTAGTTGTAATATTAATAGTTTCAATTTCAATGGCTGTTTTTCCTTTATTATTATTTTTTTCCATACAAAAAGTTTATAATTATATGAATATATATTATATATAAATATTATATAAATATATTGTGAAATTTATTTTATTATTAATATTATTATTGTATAATTAGAGAGTAACGAAATATTTAAAACACATTAAACAAAAAAGAACTTATTGTAATCTGTATGATAAAGAAAAAAAAAAAAATGAAAAATTGTACGTCCCTTTTTGAGTGTGTGTCCACTCCGAATTTCAATCTGTAACACAATAATTTAGGAGCTGAAGGGACCTAAATGTGTCTGTAACGATTTTAAATATCCATAGCGAAACATTTCTGTACTAATTAATTAATTATTTAACTGTTGTAAATGATGCGACAAAAAAATAACGCAACCGTTTTGTTTTTCTATTATTATTACTCATCGTTAACCGATTTTTTGGGGAATTGTTTATAGTCTGTTTTTGCTGCTAGTGCACCTTCCCTTTGCGCCGCGTTCTTCGTATAATATGGATAATTACAAGTAATAATTAATGGTGATAAGTAACTAGCTTTTTTAATTTGAACAGTTTTGTGGCGAACATTTTTCAGTAGATAGGTAATTATTGTAGCTCTGTATAGAAATATTTACTTTGTTTTTATATCAGTAGCTATTCTTTTTAAAAATAATACATAGTTTAAAAATTAAGCACTCTTTTTTTTTTTTCAAAATTTCTTTACAAATGATTTCAAAATTTATTTTGTTTTAGTTTTCTGTGTTCTTATTGGCTGTTGAAGGAAATCCATGATGGCCGCCATTAAATCAGCCAATGGGAAGCCAGGCCAGCTATAAAAATTGATTCAAAAAAAGATTTTAAAAAGCAATCTTTATTTAATTAATTTTTAAACTTTAAAGTAACAATAATGTTTAGAAATTATTTGAATTTACTTCGTAAGTCTTCGGCTGTTATTCCAAGTAGCTGTGTGTGCGTTGGTGAGTGATTCACTGAGAGTGCAAGTGCAAACGTTTATAGGTACACTCCCTCAAATGTTTTTAATTGTTTTTATCAATTATAATCAATTTTATCAGTTAAAAGTTAGCCAATAAAGGTATAATTTAACAAGCTAAATAAATAGATATTAATACAAGAAATTTTACTTCAGTGAAATAAAATTTTTGCATTTCAAACCTCAAATTTTCTACAGGTGAAAATATCGCAAATCGCAGTGAAAACAAAAAGAAAGTTAAGTTATGTGGAAAGCTGCAGTTGGAACAAACGTGCAATTAAACACTGCAAAAAATACAGATGATGATGATTGGGAAACAGATCCGGATTTCATAAATGATGTGAACGAACAGGAGCAAAGATGGGGATCAACAACCATCGAAGGTTCTGGCCGAACTGCTGGGGCCATAGAGTATGCTTTCTGCTAGATTTCCTAGATATATTGTTAATTCTTCATTTGCAGCATGGAAAAATTACGTAAAGAAACAGAAGAAGCTGATGCTTTGAAGAAAAAGAAGGAACAGGAGGAAGGTCCACAAGCTTCATTTGGATATGGAGGGAAATTTGGGGTTGAAAAAGACAGAATGGATAAATCAGCATTAGGACACGATCACGTTGAGAAACTACAGAAGCATGCATCTCAAAAAGATTACAGTACAGGTTTTGGAGGAAAATTTGGTGTCCAAACTGATAGAGTTGATAAAGTAGCTTTTATTATCCTAAAATATATTTAAAAAAGTATTCAATTTGTTTATATTTTAAGAGTGCAGTCAGTTGGGACCATAAGGAAAAGCTGGAAAAGCATTCTTCACAAAAGGATCAGTCTTTGGGCTTTGGAGGAAAATTTGGAGTGCAAACCGATAGACAAGACAAATCAGCAGTTGGCTGGGACCATGTGGAAAAAGTTAACAAACATGAGTCCCAAAAAGGTTTCATTTTTTTTTAAATTTAATTAAACAAATTGATTTAATTAATAAATTTGATAAAAGTTTCTAATCACTACATTTATTCTTTTTAGATTACAGTCATGGTTTTGGAGGAAAATTCGGTGTTCAGAGCGATAGACAAGATAAATCAGCTGTGGGATGGGATCATCACGAAGCCCCACAAAAGCACGAAAGCCAAGTGGACCACAAAGTGGGCTTCGGAGGAAAATTCGGCGTGCAGACTGATCGAATGGACAAATCAGCTGTGGCTTTTGATGCCGATCCCAAAAATGTTGGAACGGCCTACGATAAAGTAAAACCTGATATAGCTGGTGCTAAGCCATCCGAAACTAGAGCAAAATTCGAAACAATGGTACGTACGTACTGTGTAATAATTGATAATTCCTTTATGAAATATTAAGTAAAATGCAAATTTTTAATGTAAATTGGTAATTTTCAGGGGTCTCAAGACACTAGTAGCAAACAGCCAGCATTGGCTAGTTCACCAGCAGCCAAGAAGAACATTCAAGCACGAGTTGCAGCACTCACAGCTTCCAATTCAGTGGAGAAAACCGCTGAATCAGTGCCCAAGCAATTGGACCAGTCAAAATTAGCATTTTTGAACAATTCATCGAATTCTTCCGAAACTGCTGCTTCCACTGTGCCAAAAGCCGGTCCTGGGCATTTAGATAAATCCAAATTTGGCCAATTTGAGGCTTCCAATAACGAAACTTCCAACGCTCCCACTAATGCAATCAATAAAGTTCAACAGGAAATTGAAGAATTAAAGAAGAAAGCCAAGGAAGATGGACAAGTTCAAGAAGTGGTTGAAGCGCAAACCAATGATCAAATTTATGATGATGTTCCTCAAGAAGAACCAACACATTATGCTAACATTCAACAGGTTTTTGTTTTTCGGCTTTGGTTTAGCTTTTTTTCTTTATTGAGTTCTAATTTTATTTCTTTCAGGAAAATACAGCTGTGGAAGTTGAAGAAGATGAAATTGTTGACACAGGTTTTAGTGCTGTGGCTTTGTACGACTATCAAGCTGGTGCTGAAGATGAAATATCTTTTGATCCTGAAGATATAATAACACATGTTGAAATGGTAAGTTGCTTTTACTAGTTTTGATTGAGTTTTTATTAATTTTTGCTATGCAGATTGATGAAGGTTGGTGGAGAGGTTTGTGCAAAGGACGTTACGGTTTGTTTCCTGCTAATTATGTGCAACTCCAGCAGTAAGTGCATGTTTTTCCAAGATCAACATTTTTATAGGATTTTTAATTATGCTATTATCATTATGTATTATTATTTCTTTTAATCGTAGCCAAAGTATTGTTTTATGGTACTTAAAATAACTGCTGGGTTATTTTTTAAACAACAATAATTGTATTTTATCAATGTATTATGATTTTTAATGAATTAATTTTAAAAATTCATCATTTTATAAATTGTATCTTTTATGTAATAAGATTTGTATACTTTTTATCATTTTAAATTCATTTTTTAACTATAAATACACTGTACAATTTTTGCTGGATCAGGATATAAATAAAATTAATAATTTTAAGCATTTTTATTAATTCTATTTACTGAAAAAAGTAGAATTTTATGTTTAAAAAGCCTAAAAACAATTTTTTTAAATTAAAATATTGATTTTATTAATAAATAGCAGATGTCGCTACTAATTCAGAAAAACATTTTCCGGGGCACTTCACATACTTCACTTAGATGTCGCTGTGAATCGCCCACTGGAGTCCTGGGGGATTCCGAAAACACCCAGTAGCAGGCGAAGTTGACAGCCACAGCCGAGTCCTGGGTGTCCTTGGCCAGCTCTCTTCAGCCTTCAGAAGCGGCCACATTCAGTTTGAAACCAGCAGCCATCGGCCAAACACAGTCAGTGTTCGTGGCAACAACAATAAACATACAGAGTGAGTGTGAGTAGTGAGAGTCTGCGTCGCAGCAGCAGCAGCCGTAGCCACCACAGCGAAATCCGCGAATTCTACCAGTGCGAGTGCATGCAGTGTGTACCAGCCATGTTGGGTGTCGGTGGTCTAACGTGAGCGCCCAGAAGGACCAAAACAGTGCAATTATCCCCGGGAGGGTGTGTTGTTATTTGGATTACTCTAGCGATACGAACGATTGCTACACAATATGACCATGTCGGCGAACTGGGGCAACGAGTTATGGGTAAGTCTCCTCTCATCGCAGATTTCCAATCAGCAGCAGCGGCGAAATCCTTTCGCAATTTAACAACGTTCGCTATTTCTTGCCGTTTGTGTGGTGCAGTTATGCAATTGCGTCTTTCGGTATGTGCGGTGCATTGTATGTATTGTTGGCCCTAGGTAGGCATGGCTTGATGGACGGACGACCGGTCCACTTCCTAGGCCCGCTACGATACCTGTTTTCCGCCGTGTGTAATAATCCGCCTGAGCCTCTCTCTTTCTCTCTCTTTGTCTTATTCGTTTCGATTGTTGCCTCCCAGTTTACCTGTGTGTTTATGTGTGTTGTTTTTTTGTTTGTTTGCAAGTATGTAGTGGGCCCCCTAGGTTACCAACAAGTGTTGCTCTTTTGCCATAAAAAAATATTAAGCATACATGATAGGAGACAGGTGTTTGTTGTCTTTTCACCAACGGCTACGGCTAAGCGAAACTATAAAGCGCGACAGGAATAATATGTTGGAAAACGCAGTCAGTGGAAACTTTATGTTGCATTTACCATCATTCAACGAGTGCAAGCAACGGCCAATAATTTACCTGCAATTAAGTTTGCTGTGGAAGTATTGTTTTTTCTTTGCAGAGGTTGCTATTGGCAACTGTAAATAATACTTTTGACAATTGATAATTTGTTTCAACGACCATTACTGTTCAGTTAATTGTTTATTTTGTTTGTTTATGCGCTTTGTGGGTTCATTGTTGTTACGAGTTTTCAATTCACTAGTAATATTATTAGTTTAATGAACTATTGGCTTTAAAAATGATGAGGTTAGTTATTTTTTGTTTTGGTTATTACTCGTTTTTCACTAATTGCAAATTGTGAC
Source organism: Holobus sp. GC000080 (assembly GCA_030556065.1). NCBI lineage: Eukaryota > Metazoa > Arthropoda > Insecta > Coleoptera > Staphylinidae > Holobus > Holobus sp. GC000080. The sequence continues at coordinate 4,094 of JASKGO010003733.1, read as the reverse complement.
TTTTATAAAACAAAAGTGAGCAAAAGTCATTTGTTTTCTTATATTATTTTAGTTTTGAATGTTTTTTTTTTTTTTTAAGATAAATGTCAAAAAGTGTTTGAAACATGTTTTGGGTTTTTTTTTTTGTAAAATATGATTTTTTGCATATTAATATTTCTTGAGCTATAAATCAGTCTTAAATTTGTGCTTTGTAAATTTAAGTTTGTTGTTCATGTATTTCACAGAACGCCCACACATTTAATTCATCTTCCAATTGTCCATTGTCTAAATGCTGATTTTATAGCTCCAATAGCTGACACTATTGCTTTTCTATACCATTTATTAATCAATAACGAAGCATTATATAATATAGTTTGCAATTTTTCCGTTGACTACTGCTGTGTGTTTAGTGTTGTAAGTACAATATTTTAATGTTTTGATTCATTTGACATTGAAGTTTTTCAAATGTTTTCCATTTAGAAAAAGAAAAGAAAAAAAAACTTGAGCTGAAAATTCAAAACACGTTGCGCATTAGTTTTGAAAAACATTAAACAATTTTAATGGCATACTTTGATTAGCAACGGAAAATGTTTAGCGGAGTTAATGAGAGCGAGAAGGCTGGTGAGTCAGATGTGAGGAAAAAAAAATCGAATTATGAGTCACTGGGCATTGGATTCCTTAAATTCGTAATGTTATTGCACCTAGACATACAAATGGGTACCAAGTAGGGGTGGCCACCCCCGCACTTTAATATCGGACCCTCTTATCTATATCGAATGTAAATACTAACTAAATAGTAAATGCTGCGATATTTACACGCCTTAACGTTTATAAATTGCATTTATACTTTCTTTAAGTTTTTTTTTTTAAATTTATTTCGTTATTCCTTAGATTTTGCTGTTTCTCTTTTGTTTTTTGTGCTTCAAATTTATTATTTTATTAATTTTAATTGACTTCCTCTGAGTCCCTTGAATTTGGCACCCCAAAATAAAAAGTGGATTTTTTTAATGAGTTCTCTATTAATTAGACTTAGTTTTATATCTCTTAAAGGGGCCCTAAAATAGTTTTAATTTTTTTTTATGCAGGGTGACACAAATTTTTCTAACACCCCTAGCATTTCTTTATTTTTGAATTGATTTTTTTTTACCAATTGTTGTATACTTAGTACATTAGACAACATTTCCAATTGGACTGGTTATTTGTTTTTGTTTTTTTAATCACTTCCGGTCTCACCGGAAATGATCCTAACTTTTTATTTTTAAATGGTGCATTTTTTCTCTTTTTTGTAATCCAGGGGTCATTCTGGGTTTATAAACAGAATTTTTATTAATTTTAATTTTTTTCTGTTGCAAAAAAATCGATTTTTTTAAATTAATCTTGGTGATTGAAATGGCTCAAATTACCGAATGAAGTAAGGTTAAATTAAAAAGTTGCACACCTGACATAAATTTGATATTTTGTGAGTTATTAGCAAAATAATTTGGACAAAATGTTTTTCTTTTTTTTGTTTGTCAAAAGACCTTTTTTTCGTCGTTTAATTAAGAATCATTTGATACCATTTATATACTTTTAGTATGTTGCAATAATTAAATCTGATTGTTTTTTTTAAATAGTTGTATAAAAATAAAATCACTAAAAAAATATAACTTTCCTACAAGACAATGTATCAATCAATATAATTGATGAAACCTAAAATAAGTATTTTTAACTTCAAAGAATATTTAAGATTTAAAAATTTTTACCTATCATTTTTTCCTGAGACGAATTAATGGTAATTTTTTAAGAAGGTGACATTCGTTACCACCTTAAATTTATTTTAAATACCACTCTAATTTTTTAAATTTTACTTTTAAGTAAGCTTAAGAAAAAAAAATGGAGTGCCAATTTTATTTATATGTCTTAATAACTTTTCCAGATAATGGTAAAATTTTATTTATTTTTTAATTTGGACAAATTATTTAAATTATTTCTAATTAATAAAGAAGCCATACAAAAAAATTGTTTTTTTTTTTGCTTTTTTTTAAATTAATTATAATATTCAATAAAAAAAAAAATTGAGTAGAGACTACTATTTAAATATTAGATATAGGATTGTCTTTCAAGATGAAAAGATTAAAACCCGTTACGTCGATTTATCTTTGTTAATCAAAGATTTTTTTATTGAAATGTCTTAAATATTTCAATAATTTGGATCAGATCAGAAGGAGTATAATATTTTTTCAAGTCATCTGTTTTGGCTTTGCTTTTTAATATTTTACCAAGTCACTTAAATATTAGGATTAGCGCAGGAAATCAATAAGAGTTATGTAAGCGCAAAAATCCAAGGTATTTTTCAATAATTTCTTGTGGTTCTGATTGAATGAATGATTGCAACTTAACCATATACATTACAGGCAATTTACATAATGTTTTAAATTTGCTGTGCATGCATCGCGATTTGATTGCTGATTGTCTGTATAGTAACTTTGTACTGTACGAATGTATGTAATATCTATTTATCGAAAGTCTCATTACAATATGATGCTATTCGGTCTAATGTTTTCATTGCTCTTCCGTTTGATTTTTAGACGAGACGTCAGCAAGGGAACTTTATTAAATCACATTTACGATTTGTAAATCTTTCCTTTTGTGCGCGCTTTGAATGCTTTGACTTTTACGAGTTTTGCAGTGATGTAAGCTGGCGTTGCTTAAGACTTCACTTGATAGGTAGATATTATATGTTACTCGTGGATTCATTAAAAAGTTATTTTTTGGATTTGCATTTTAAAGTGATTAATCATTTTTAATATATTGTAAGACAATTGCATCGGAAAAATTGCACATATTATTCTTATAAATTAATTGTTGGCGGAAATGTTAACGTACGCAGTAATTGTTGTTAGTACAGACTACTACAGTTTAAGAGTCGAACAATAATAATAATAATGATGGCTAAATAAAATGAAACAACTCTCTCACTTTTTAATATTTTCCTCGTTCATTGTTTCGCAAAGGTTTCTCTTCTTTTACTATCTTTCTTTGCTGTTACTAAAGACGTAATGTTTCATTTGAAATTTACTGTGTGCTTTGCTGTCTTTTTTTTTTTGTTTGTTTGTTTTTTTTGTGAGAATGTTTTTAAGAAAAAAGCAAAAGCAGCAATTAACAAGTGTATCAGACGTCATACATGGTCGGTATACTATATTCCAACGAAAAGTTTGAATACTATTTAAATAGTAAATGGACGATTTTTAATAAAAATCAATCATTTTTAAAGTCTGTTTGAGTATGTGATGAAAATATGAGATGAGGTGAGGGAAGAAGGCGAAGAATTGGGCGCAGAAAGACCAACAAATTAACCCTTTTTGCTTTTAACTATTTGTTGCCTTTGACCAAATCTTAACTAAAACGGTGTGACCTTTTTCACATATTAAAGGCGAGTTGTCGTTACATTAAATTCGCGGGCGCATGATGCGATTAAATTATTATTTACGCATGACAGTTTTACCTAAACATCCTAAAAAAAGTAATGGGACCAACTTTGATGGTGTTAATTATTCGACCCTTTTCCACCCCTGCAGGCTACGTAGTTACCCTCCCATTTTATTTAAATAGAGTATAGACGGTGGGTCATAGGGCATATCGATTTAATGGTCTTTTATTTCCAAATATGGTTAATTTTTAAAATTTGTCTAATTGTTTAGGAGATATCGCATTTTAAAATATTTTTGTTTTGTAATTGTTATTTCTAAAAAAAAAAAAACTGCAAAAATTATTATTATTTTTATAAATTGACATCTTAAAAAAGTTATGTATATTTTTTATGACAAGCAAATATTATTTACTTCTGTTTTTTTTTCCTCCACTTTACAATATTTAATCGTGCTTTAACCCAAAAAGGAATCAACAGATATTAAATGTAATTACAACATCAATATTAATTACGCTATCTTATTTCAAATAAGTTATTTGCAATTAAATTACATTTTTTATAGGACAAATGCCGCATGACCCAGCATGCCTTTATACAGGGTCTCCCAACTTGAGTGGCCTATTAAATGTTTATGGAAACTACTTATTTTAGAAATCTGAGTCTTGGCATGACGTTCTTTTCGGCAGTGATCTACCTAAATCTAATA